>JAPFBE010000247.1:0-78016 GCA_034336665.1 Luscinia megarhynchos | reverse complement strand
CGGCGCTTGTAGACCTGGTGGCGGCAGCCCGGTCTCCAGCCTTTCGCGCCCGCCCTCGAGGGTGGAACCTGGTGCGCGGTCGGTCTCGTCGGCCCCTTTCGGCGCCTCGCTGCGGTGGACCTGGTGCGGCAGCCAGTCACAACACCTAGCGGCGGCCTCAGCGCGTAGACCCTGGTGCGGCAGCTGGTCACCGACGCACCTAAGCGCCGCGCGTGGTAGACCTGTAGTGCGGCTACCGGTCTCGGCCTTTCACCGCCCGGCGCGCGCGGTAGACCTGGTGCGGCAGCTGGTCTCAGCCTTTACCGCGGCCTGGGTTAGACCTGGTTGCGTAGGCGGTCTCAGCTTTCAGCGGGCCCGGCGCCTGTGGTTAGGACCTGTTCTGGCAGCGGTTTGCCTTCGGCGCCCGGCGTGGATGACCTGTTGGCGGCAACCCGGTCTCAACCTTTAAGCGTCGGCGCCAGCAGAGGATAGACCTGGTGGCGGCAATGCTATCGACCTTCGCACCCGCCCAGCGGGGTAGACCTGTTGCCGGCAGCGGTCTCAGCCTTTGCCGGCCGACCGGGGTAGACCTGGTTGCCGGCTGCGGTCTCAGACTTCGGCGACCTCGGGATGACCTGTTGCCGGCAGCGGTCTCAACCCGGCAGCGCCATGCGGTAGACCTCTTGTTGGCAGCCAGTCTTAGCTTCGGCGCCCGGCGCCTTGTGGAGCCTGGTGCGGCAGCTGGTCTCAGCCTTTGTGGCCGGGCCTCGGGGTAGATCTGGTGCGGCAGCCGGTCTCAACCTTTTCCGCGCCCGGCGCCCGCCGTAGACCTGAATTGCCGGCAGCGGTCTCAACCTTTCTCGCGCCGGCCCGTGGGTAGAACCTGTTGCGGCAGCGGTCTCAACCTTTCAGCGCCCCTGATGGAATAGACCTGGTGCGCGCAGCGGTCTCGCTCTACGCGGCGCCCGCGCGTAGACCTGTGTGCGGCAGCCGGTCTCAGCCTTTCGCGGCCAGTCGTACGGGGGTGGACCTGGTGCGGCAGCGGTCTCAACCTTTCAGCGACACGCCCTAAAGGTAGACCTGGTGCCGGCTGCGGTCTCAACCTTTGCGCCCGGCGCCCGGTAGATACCTGGTGCTGCATAACCGGTCTCAGCCTTTCCGCCCGGCGCCGGGTAGATCTGATGCCGGCAGCGGTCTCAACCTTAGCGGTTAGCTTTCGGGGTAGACCTGGTGCCGGCGGCCGGTCTCAGCCTTCAGCGGCCGGCAGGAGTAGACCATGGTGCGGCAGCCCGGTCTTGGCCTTTCGCACCCGCCAGCGGGGGTAGGCGGTGCCGGCCGGTCTCAGCCTTTCCGGCAGCGCCCGTGGGGTAGGCGTGGTGCGGTCTCGGCGTTCAGCTGCGCGGAAAGATCCACTGCTGGCAGCCGGTCTCACCCTTCAGCGGTTGGCCTCGGGGTACACCTGGTGCGGCAGCGGTCATCGACCTTTAGCGCCCGGCGCGCTGAAGGTAGACCCTGTTGCCGGCAGCGGATCTTAGCCTTTTAGCGGCGTACCGGGTAGACCTGGTGCGGCAGCGGTCTTAGCACCGCTGCGCCCATGGTGAACCTGGTGCTGGCAGCGGTCTCACCCTTTAGCGGTTAGCCTCGGGGTACACCTGGTGCCGCTAGTTGGTCTCGACCTTCGCGGCCCAGCGGTCGGGAGACCTGGTTTCGGCAGGCGGTCTCAACCTTGCAGCCCGCGCCAGGTAGACCTGTTGCCCGGCAGCCGGTCTCAACCTTCGCTGGCCAGCGTAGACCTGGTGCGGCAGCCGGTCTCAGACTTTCTCGGCCGGCCTCGGGGACTGGAGTACTATTTGCGGCAGCGGTCATCAACGCTTCAGCGCCCTTGGCGGGGTAGACCACAGTGCCGGCTTGGCGGTCTCGGCAACTTCGCACCCTGCGTGGTAGACCTGGTGCGGCAGCGGTCTCAGCCTTTGCGGCGCGCCCGGGCGGCGTGGTGCCGGTGCGGTTCTGACCTTCGGCCTCGTGGGAGGAGCCTGTTGCCCGGCCGCCGGTCTCAACCTTCCTGCCCGCCGGCGGGTAGACCTGTTGCGGCAGCGGTCGCGCCTTTAAGCCAGCGCCGCCAGAGTAGACCTGTTGCCGGCAGCGGTCTCAGCCTTCAGCGCCCAGCAGCGTGAAGACCTGGTGCCGGCAGCCGGTCTCAGCCTTCGCGCCAGCGCGCCGTGAACCTTGCCCGGCAGCGGTCTCAGCCTTTAAGCCCGTCGTGGTTTGGACCTGGTGCCCGGCAGCCGGTCTCAGCCTTTAATGACGGCCTGAAGGTAGACCTGTTGCCCGGCGGTCTCAGCCTTCGGCAGCGCCGTGGGGTAGACCTGGTGCTGCAGCGGTCTCAGCCTTTCCCGCCGCGCCCGCAAGTTAGAACCTGTTGCCGGCAGCCGGTCTTGACCTTCGGCGGCGCCGCGGGTAGACCTGTTGCGGCAGCGGTCTCAGCCTTCGGCGCCCCTGATAAGAAGACCTGGTGCGGCAGCGGTTCTCAGCCTTCGCGCCCAGCGCCCAGCCGTGAACCTGGTGCGGCAGCGGTCTCAGCCTTTTCGCCCGTCGTGAGGTGGACCTGGTGCCGGCAGCGGTCTCAGCCTTTAGCGGCCGGCCTCGGTAGACCTGGTGCGGCAGCGGTCTCAGCCTTCGGCAGCGCCGTGGGAGTAGACCTGGTGCCGGCAGCGGTCTCAACCTTTTGCGCCCTGTCGTGAGGGTGGACCTGGTGCCGGCCAGCCGGTCTCAACCTTCCAGCGGTTGGCCTCAGGGTAGGGCACCTGGTGCCGACAGCGGTCTCAGCCTTTCAGCGGCGGCCTCGGGTAGACCTGGTGCGGCAGCGGTCTGACGGCCTTTCGCGCACCCGCCCAGCGGGGTAAGGCGTGGTGCGGAAGCGGTCTCAGCCATCTTTCGCGCCCGGCGCCCGTGGGGTAGGCGTGGTGCGGCGGCGATCACCGGCGTTTTGCGCTGCGCCCAGCGGGAAGACCTGCTGCTGGCAGCGGTCTCCTGCCCCGCGGTTGGCCTCGGGGTACACCTGTTGCGGCAGCGGTCTCGCGCACCGGCTGTCCCGCGCCGCCACGCCGAGTGTAGACCTGTTGCCCGGCAGCCGGTCTCAACCTTTTGCGCGCAGCGCCTGCGGGTAGACCTGGTGCCAGCAGCGGTCTCAGCCTTTTCAGCGGCGGAACCTGTCGCGGCGTGGTCTCAGCCTTTCAGCGCCCTGCGCGTAGACTTACCTGTTGCCCGGCAGTCGGTCTCAACCTTTTCACGCCCGGCCACCGGGGTAGACCTGAATGCCCGGCAGTCGGTCTCAGCCTTTCGCGCGCCTGGCGCTCGAGGTGAGACCTGGTGCGGCAGTCGGTAAACCTCATCTAGCGTCCACGCCCGCCCAGCGGGGTAAGACCTGAGTGCCCGGCAGCCGGTCTCAGCCTTTCCGCAGCTCGCCCAGCGACGGGGTGGACCTGGTGGCGGCAGCGGTCTCAGCCTATTAGCGCCGGCGCCCGTAGACCTGCCGGCAGCGGTCTCAGCCTTTCAGCGCCCGGCAGCGCTGTGCGTAGCAGCCTTCAGCGCCCGCGGCAGCCGGCCTCAGACGTTTCGGCGCCCGCAGCCCGGGGTAGACCTGGTGCCGGCAGCGGTCTCAGCCTTTGCCCAGCGCCCGCATGGTAGACCTGGTGCGGCGGCGATCTCGAACTCTTCGCGCAGCGCCCGCCCGTAGTAGACCTAGTGCCGACAGCCGGTCGGCCTTTCGCGCCGCGCCAGCGGTAGACCTGTTGCGGCAGCGGTCACCGGCCTTTCGCGCCCATAGGGTAGACCTGTTGCCGGCAGCGGTCTCGACCTTTCAGCGCCCGCGGGCGGAGCCTGTTGCGGCAGCGGTCTCCAGCCTTTCCGCGCCCCGCCGAGAATTGAGACCTGGTGCCCGGCAGCGGTCTCAGCGACCTTTCAGCCCGTGCGCCGCGTGGACCTGGTGCCCGGCAGCGGTCTCAGCCTTCTGCGCCCGGCGCTGCGTGAAAGACCTGGTGCCGGCAGCGGTCTCAGCCTTTCAGCGGCGCCCTTGTGGTAGACCTGGTGCGGCGACGGCGGTCTCCAGCCTTTTAAGCGCCCGGCTCCTCAGGGTGGACCTGGTGCGGCAGCGGTCTCAACCTTTAGCGACCTCGAGGGTAGACCTGGTGCCGGCAGCCGGTCTCAGCTTATTACGCGCCGCTCAAGGTAGACCTGGTGCGGCAGCGGTCTCAGCCTTCGGCCGACTCCTCAGGGGTAGACCTGGTGCGGCAGCGGTCTCTCAACCTGCGCCGCAGCGTAGACACTGTGTGCCCGGCGGCGGTCTCAGACCTTCGCGCGGCCGCTGTGGTAGACCTGGTGCCGGCAGGCCGGTCTCGACCTTTCGGCCGCGCGCTCGGGTAGACCTGTTGCCGGCAGCGGTCCGACCTTTTGGCGCTGCGCGGGAGTAGACCCTGGTGCGGCAGCGGTCATCAACCTTCGCGCACCCTGCAGGGAGTAGACCCGTGCCCGCGGCGGTCTCAGCCCTACGCGGCGCGGTAGACGTGGTGCGGCGGCGGTTCTGACCTTTCGCGCCCGCGTAGGGTAGACCTGTTGCCGGCGCCGGTCTCAGCTTTTCCTGCCCGCCCGGGATAGACCTGTTGCGGCAGCGGTCACCGACCTTGCTGGCGCGCAAGTAGACCTGTTGCCCGGCAGCGGTCTCAGCCTTCAGCGCCCGCGCCCTAGCGATAGAAAAGACCACAAGTGCGGCAGCGGGTCTCAGCCTTTCAGCGCCCAGCGCCCATGGTAGACCTGTTGCCGGCAGCGGTCTCAACCTTTAACGCCCGTCATTAGGGTGGACCTGGTGCCGGCGGCCGGTCTCTCCCAGCCTTTCGCGGCCGGCCTCAAGGTAGACCTGGTGCCCGACTGCGGTCCTCAGCAACTTCGGCGCCCGGCGCCCGTGGGAGTAGACCTGGTGCTGCGCCAACCCGGTCTCAGCCTTTCCCGCCAGCGCGCTTGAGTAGATCTGATGCCGGCGGCGGTCTCAGCTGCTTCAGCGGTTGGCCTCGGGGGTGGGCCTGGTGCCGACAGCCCGGTCTCCAACCTTTCAGCGGCCGGCCTTAGGGTAGACCTGGTGCGGCAGCGGTCTTGGCCTTCGCACCCCGCCCGGCGGGGTAGGCGTGGTGCGGAAGCCCGGTCTCAGCCTTTCACGCCCGGCGCCCGTGGGGTAGGCGTGGTGCCGGCCGGCCCGGTCACCGGCGTTCCGGCGCTGCGCCGCGAGGGAAGACCTGCTGCTGGCAGCGGTCTCACCAACTTTCGCGGTTGGCCTCGGGAGTACACCTGGTGCGGCAGCCCGGTCACCGGCCGCTGCGCCCGGCGCCGCAGAGTAGACCTGTTGCCCGGCAGCCCGATCTTAACCTTTGCACAGCGCCTCGGGGGTAGACCTGGTGCCGGCAGCCCGGTCTTAGCTTTTAAGCGCTGCGCCCGCGGGTAGACCTGGTGCTGTAGCAGCGGTCTCACCCGCTTCGCTGATTGGCCTCGAGGTACACCTGGTGCGCTAGTTGGTCACCGACGCTTCGGCGGCAGCGCGCTGAGGTAGACCTGAGTGCCCGGCAGGCGGTCTCAACCTTTAAGCCCGCCCGCCCAGGGTAGACCTGTTGCCGGCAGCGGTCACTCAACCTTTCAGCGCCCGGCGCGCTAGTAGACCTGGTGCGGCAGCCGGTCTCCAGACTTTCTCGGCAGCCCGGCCTCGGGGGTAGACCTGGTGCGGCAGCCGGTCTCAGCCTTTCGCGCGCCCCTGCAGCGGGGTAGACCTGGTGCCGCGCCCGGTTCACGACCCTTCGGCGCTTCGGCGCTCAGCGGGGTAGCCCTGTTGCCCGGCCGCCCGGTCTCAGCCTTTCCTGCCCGCCCGCGGGATAGACCTGTTGCCCGGCAGCCCGGTCACCGACCTTCCGGCAGCGCCGCGCCAGGGGTAGACCTGTTGCCGGCAGCCCGGTCTCAGCCTTCAGCGCCCGGCGCCCAGCGATGAAAGACCTGGTGCCCGGCAGCGGTCTCAGCCTTCGCGCCCAGCGCGCCGCGGTAAGACCTGGTGCGGCAGCGGTCTCAGCCTTTAAGCGCCCGTCGTAGAGTGGACCTGAGTGCCCGGCAGCGGTCTCAGCCTTTCGCTGGCGGCCTCAAAGGTAGACCTGGTGCGGCTGCGGTCTCAACCTTCGGCGCCCGGCGCCCGTGGGAGTAGACCTGGTGCTGCATAACCCGGTCTCAGCCTTTCCCGCCAGCGCCCGCCAAAGTTAGATCTGGTGCGGCAGCGGTCTCAGCCTTCAGCGGTTGGCCTCGGGGTAGACCTGGTGCCGACAGCCGGTCTCAGCCTTCGCGGCCGGCCTCGGGAGTGAACCTGAGTGTCGGCAGCGGTCACCGACCTTCGCACCCGCCCAGCGGGAGTAGGCGTGGTGCGGAAGCGGTCTCAGCCTTTCCGCGCCCAGCGCCCGTGGGGTAGGCGATGGTGCCGGCCGGCCCGGTCTCGGCGTTCGGCAGCTGCGCCCGCGGGGAAGACCTGCTGCTGGCAGCGGTCTCACCCGCTTCGCGGTTGGCCTCGAGGGGTACACCTGGTGCGGCAGCGGTCACCGACCTTTAGCGCCCGCGCCGCCAGGGGTAGACCTGTTGCCCGGCAGCCGATCTTAGCCTTTTAGCGCCCGGCGCCTCGGGGGTAGACCTGGTGCGGCAGCCGGTCTTAACTTTTAGCACTGCGGCGGGTAGACCTGGTGCTGGCAGCGGTCTCTGCCCTGCCTTGATTGGCCTCGGTACACCTGGTGCCGCCAGTTGGTCGACCTTTCGCTTAGCAGCTCGCGAGGTAGACCTGGTGCCCGGCAGCCGGTCTCAACGCTTCGCCCGCCCGTGAACCTGGTGCCGACAGCGGTCTCAGCCTTCGGCGCGGCCTCATCGTGAGCGGTGCGGTTGCCAGTCGCGACCTTCAGCGTCGGCGCGGTAGACCTGTTGCGGCAGCGGTCTCCAGCCTTTCAGCGCCAGCGTCAGCGTAGAGCCTAGTGCGGCGGCGGTCTCAGCCTAGCGGCCGACCTCGGGAGTAGACCTGGTGCCGGCAGCCGGTCTCAACCTTTTCGCACCAGCGCCGCCCGGAGTAGACCTGGTGCGGCAGCGGTCACCGACCTTCGGCGCCCGGCGCCCTTGGTAGACCTATTGCCGTTAGCAAGTCTTTGCCTTCAGCGCCAGCGCGCTGGTAGACCTGGTGCCCGGCAGCGGTCACCGACGCTTCGGCGGCCGATACCGGGATAGACCTGGTGCGGCAGCTGGTCTCAACCTTTCGGCGCCCGCTTCGTGAGTAGACCTGGTGCGGCGGCCCGGTCTCAGCCTTTTCAGCGCCCGGCGCCCTTGGCGTGAACCTGATGGCGGCAACCCGGTCGACCTTGCGCACCCGGGCCGAGGTAGACCTGGTGCGGCAGCGGTCGGCTTTTCTTGCCCGCCCGCGGGGTAGACCTGAGATGCCGGCAGGCGGTCTGCCAACCTTCGGCGCCCAGCGCGTAGACCATGGTGCCGGCAGCCGGTCTCAGCCTTTCAGCGGCCGGCCTCGGGGGTAGACCTGGTGCCGGCTGCGGTCTCAACCTTCCGGCGCTTCTCGTTGTGGGGGTGGACCTGGTGCCCGGCAGCCAGTCTCAGCCTTTCAGCGGCCGGCCTCTAGGTGAACCTGGTGCGGCGGCCGGTCTCAGCCTTTAAGCGCCAGCGCCCTTGGTAGACCTCTTACCCGGCTACCCGGTCTTAGCCTTCGGCGCCCGGCGCCCGCTAAGTAGACCTAGTGCCGGCAGCTGGTCTCAACCTTTAAGCTGCCGACACCGGGTTAGACCTGGTGCCCGACAGCCCGGTCTCAGCTATTAAGCGCCCGGCGCCTCGGGGAGTAGACCTGTTGCGGCAGCCGGTTTTGCCTTTAAGCGCCCGGCGCGCTTGGATAGGCCTGTTGGCGGCAGCCGGTCTCAGCCTTTCGCGTCGCGCCGCGGGATAGACCTGGTGGCGGCAGCCTATCTCGGCCTTTCGCACCCCGCCGCGGGGTAGACCTGTTGCCGGCAGCCGATCTCAGCCTTTCGCGGCCGGCCTCGAAGTAGACCTGGTGCCGGCTGCCGGTCTCAGACTTTTGCGGCCGGCCTCGGGGTAGACCTGTTGCCGGCAGCCGGTCTCAGCCTTTCGCGCTGCGCCGCGGGGTAGACCTGGTGCCGGCAGCCAGTCTTAGCCTTTCGCGCCGCGCCGCGGGGTAGACCTGGTGCCGGCAGCTGGTCTCAGCCTTTCGCGGCGGGCCTCGGGAGTAGATCTGGTGCCCGGCAGCGGTCTCAACCTTCCGGCGCCCGGCGCCCGCAGAGTAGACCTGGTGCCCGGCAGCGGTCTCAACCTTCGGCGCCGCGCATGGTAGACCTAGTGCGGCAGCGGTCACCGACCTTTCAGCATGCGCCGTGGGGTAGACCTGGTGCCGGCAGCCGGTCTCAACCTTTACGCACCCGCCCAGCGGGGGTAGGCGTGGTGCGGGAAGCGGTCTCAGCCTTTCACGCCCGGCGCCCGTGGGGTGGGCGATGGTGCCGGCCCGGCCGGTCTCGGCGTTCGGCGCTGCGCCCAGCGGGAAGACCTGCTGCTGGCAGCGGTCTCACCCTTCAGCGGTTGGCCTCGGGGAGTACACCTGGTGCGGCAGCCCGGTCACCGACCTTTTAGCCCGCGCCGCCCAGGGTAGACCTGTTGCCCGGCAGCGATCTTAGCCTTTCTGCGCCCGGCGCCTCGGGGTAGACCTGGTGCGGCAGCCCGGTCTTAACTTTTAAGCACTTTCGCGCTTGGGTAGACCTGGTGCTGGCAGCCGGTCTCTGCTTCAGCTGGGATTGGCCTCGGGGTACACCTGGTGCGCCAGTTGGTCACCGACGCTTCGCGGCAGCGCCCTGAGGGTAGACCTGAGTGCGGCAGAAGCGGTCTCAGCCTTTTAAGCCCCGCCGCCAGAGGTAGACCTGTTGCCGGCAGCGGTCTCAACCTTCAGCGCCCGGCGCCCGGCGAAAGTAGACCTAGTGCCCGACAGCCCGGTCTCCAGACTTTCTCGGCCCGACCTCGGGGGTGGAGCCCTGAATTGCGGCAGCGGTCTCAGCGCTTCGGCCCGCTGCGGTAGTAGACCTGGTGCCCGGCAGCGGTCTCGACCTTCGCACCCTGCAGCGGGGTAGACCTGGTGCCCGGCAGCCAGTCTCAGCCTTTAATGCCGGCGCCCGGCAGGTAGGCGATGGTGCGGCGGCGATTCTGACGCTTCGGCATGCGCCCGGCAGGGGTAGACCTGTTGCCGGCCGCCGGTCTCAGCCTTTCCTGCCCCGCCGCGGGATAGACCTGTTGCCGGCAGCGGTCACCGACCCTTCGCGCCCAGCGCCGCAGGGTAGACCTGTTGCGGCAGCGGTCTCAGCCTTCCGGCGCCCGGCGCGCTGATGAAAGACCTGGTGCCGGCAGCCCGGTCTCAGCCTTCAGCGCCGGCGCGCTTGGTAGACCTGGTGCCGGCAGCGGTCTCAGCGCTTCGCGCGCCCGTCGCGAGGTAGACCTGGTGCCCGGCTGACCCAGTCTCTCAGACTCTTCGCGCCCGGCGCGTAGACCTGAGTGCCGGCAGCTGGTCACCGGCCTTTCAGCGCCAGCGCCAGCGTAGACCTGTTGCCCGGCAGCCGGTCACCGGCCTTTCCACGCCCGCGCCGGGGTAGACCTTAATGCCCGGCAGCGGTCTCGACGCTTCGGCGCCCGCCAGGAGTAGACCTGTTGCGGCAGCCCGGTCTCAGCCTTTCCACGCCCGCCGGCGGGGTAGACCTGTTGCCCGGCAGCCCGGTTTGACGCTGCGGCCCGTCGTGGGGTGGACCTGGTGCGGCAGCGGTCTCAGCCTTCGGCGCCCGGCGCGCGATGAAAAGACCTGGTGCGGCAGCGGTCTCAGCCTTCGGCGCCCGGCGCGCTAGTAGACCTGTTGCCCGGCAGCGGTCTCAGCCTTTCGCCCGTCGTGCGGTGGACCTGAATTGCCGGCAGCGGTCTCTCAACCTTCTGCGGCCGGCCTCAAAGGTAGACCTGGTGCGGCAGCCCGGTCTTAACTATTCGCGCCCGGCGCCTCAGGGGTAGACCTGGTGCCGGCAGCCGGTCCTCAACCTTCGCCCTGCCGCTTGGTAGACATGTTGCCGGCAGCCCGGTCTCAGCCTTCGGCGCCCGGCGCCCGTAGACCTGGTGCGGCAGCCCGGTCTCAGACTTTCTCGGCCGACCTCGGGGTAGACCTGTTGCGGCAGCCCGGTCCTCAGCCTTTCGGCGCCCAGCCGCGAGTAGACCCTGGTGCACGGCAGCCGGTCCCGACGCTTCGCACCCTGCAGCGGGGTAGACCTGAGTGCGGCAGCGGTCTCAACCTTTAATGCAGCGCCCGTGGGTAGGCGATGGTGCGGCGGCGGTTCACGACGCTTCGGCGCTGCGCCCGCTGAGGTAGACCTGTTGCCGGCCGCCCGGTCTCAGCCTTCCTGCCCGCTTGTGGGATAGACCTGTTGCCGGCAGCGGTCACCGACCTTCAGCGCCGCTACGCAGAGGTAGACCTGTTGCCGGCAGCCGGTCTCAACCTTCAGCGCCCGGCGCGCGATGAAAGACCTGGTGCCCGGCAGCGGTCTCAGCCTTCAGCGCCCAGCGCCCGCCCGTAGACCTATTGCCGGCAGCGGTCTCAGCCTTTGCGCCCGTCGTGGGGGTGGACCTGGTGCCGGCAGCGGTCTCAGCCTTTCGCGGCCCGACCTCAAAGGTAGACCTGGTGCGACTGCCCGGTCTCAACCTTCCGGCGCCCGGCGCCCGTGGGGTAGACCTGGTGCTGCATAGCGGTCTCAGCCTTTCCCGCCCAGCGCCGCGGAAAGTAGACCTGTTGCGGCAGCCGATCTTAGCCTTTTAAGCGCCGCGCCTCGGGGTAGACCTGGTGCGGCAGCCCGGTCTTAACTTTCGCACTGCGCGGGTAGACCTGGTGCTGGCAGCGGTCTCACCCTTTCAGCCAGTTGGCCTCGGGGTACACCTGGTGCACGCCAGTTGGTCTCGACCTTTCGCCTTATCGCGCTGAGGTAGACCTGGTGCCCGGCAGCCCGGTCTCAGCCTTTAAGCCCGCCGCGGGGAGTAGACCTGGTGCCGACAGCCGGTCTCCAGCCTTTAGCGGCCGGCCTCGAGGTAGACCTGGTGCCGGCAGCCGGTCTCAACCTTCCGCACCCGGCGCCGCCCGGAGTAGACCTGGTGCGGCAGCGGTCACCGGCCTTCGCCCGGCGCCCGCTGGTAGACCTTTGCCGTTAGCAAGTCTTTGCCTTTCGCGCCAGCGCCCGCAGCGTGGAGACCCTGGTGCGGCAGCGGTCACCGGCCTTTCAGCGGCGGCCTCGGGATAGACCTGGTGCGGCAGCTGGTCTCAGCCTTTTGCGCCCGGCGCTTCGGGTAGACCTGGTGCGGCAGCCGGTCTTAGCTTTTACCGCTTTTCGCGCGGGGTAGACCTGGTGCTGGCAGCCGGTCTCCTGCCTTCAGCGGTTGGCCTCGGGGGTACACCTGGTGCCGCCAGTTGGTCGCCGGCCTTCGCTGGCGCGCTGCGGTAGACCTGGTGCCCGGCAGGCGATCTCAGCCTTTAAGCCCGCCGCGGGGGTAGACCTATTGCCCGGCAGCCGGTCTCAACCTTCAGCGCTTGCAGCGCCCGAGTGGTAGACCTGGTGCCCGGCAGCGGTCTCTCAGACTTTCTCGGCCGGCCTCGGGGTAGACCTGGTGCCGGCAGCCCGGTCTCAGCCTTTAGCGCCCGCCCACGGCAGTAGACCTAGTGCGGCAGCGGTCTCCGACCTTCGCACCCTGCGGCGGGGTAGACCTGGTGCGGCAGCCAGTCTCAGCCTTTAATGCCGGCGCGGCGGGTAGGCGATGGTGCGGCGGCGGTTCTGACGCTTCGGCTGCTGCGCGCGAGGGTAGACCTGTTGCCCGACGCCCGGTCTCAGCCTTTCCTGCCCGCGGCGGGATAGACCTGTTGCCCGGCAGCGGTCACCGACGCTTTAAGCGCCCAGCGCCGCAGGGTAGACCTGTTGCGGCAGCCCGGTCTCAGCCTTCGGCGCGCGCGCGCGATGAAAGACCTGGTGCGGCAGCGGTCTCAACCTTTCAGCGCCCAGCGCGCTGGTAGACCTAGTGCGGCAGCCGGTCTCAGCCTTCGGCGCCCGTCGCGGGGTAGACCTAGTGCCCGGCCAGTCTCAGACTCTTCGCGCCGGCGCCTGGCAGACCTAGTGCCGGCAGCTGGTCGACGCTTCAGCGCCGCGCGCGTAGACCTGTTGCCCGGCAGCGGTCACCGGCCTTTCCGCCCGCGCCGCGGGGTAGACCTTATTGCCGGCAGCGGTCACCGACCTTCGGCGCGCGGGGTAGACCTGTTGCGGCAGCGGTCTCAGCCTTTCCCGCCCACGCGTGGTAGACCTGTTGCGGCAGCGGTTTAGGCCTTTTAAGCCCCGTCGTGGTGAGTGGACCTGGTGCCCGGCAGCGGTCTCAGCCTTTCGCGCAGCGCAGCGATGAAAGACCTGGTGCGGCAGCGGTCTCAGCCTTTCAGCGCGGCGCGCGTGAACCTGTTGCCGGCAGCCCGGTCTCAGCCTTTCGCCCGTCGTGGGGTGGACCTGGTGCCGGCAGCGGTCTCCAGCCTTCGCGGCCGGCCTCAAGGTAGACCTGGTGCGGCAGCGGTCTTAGCTATTCAGCGCCCGGCGCCTCAGGGTAGACCTGGATTGCCCGGCAGCGGTCTCAACCTTTCGCCCTGCAGCGGGGTAGACATGTTGCCCGGCAGCCCGGTCTCAGCCTTTCGGCGCCCGGCGCCCTTGGTAGACCTGGTGCGGCAGCGGTCTCAGACTTTCTCGGCCGGCCTCAGGGGTAGACCTGTTGCGGCAGCGGTCTCAACCTTCAGCGCCCGCCCGCGAGGTAGACCTGGTGCCGGCAGCCCGATCTCGACCTTTCGCACCCTGCGGCGGGAGGTAGACCTGGTGCCCGGCAGCGGTCTCAGCCTTTAATGCCGGCGCCGGCGGAGTAGGCGTGGTGCGGCTGACTGATTCTGACGCTTCGCGCTCGCAGCGGGGTAGACCTGTTGCCCGGCCGCCCGGTCTCCAGCCTTTCCTGCCCAGCAGCGGGGATAGACCTGTTGCGGCAGCGGTCTCGACGCTTCAGCGCCGCGCCGCAGAGGTAGACCTGTTGCCCGGCAGCGGTCTCAACCTTCGGCGCGCCGCGCGCGATGAAAGACCTGGTGCGGCAGCGGTCTCAACCTTCAGCGCCCGGCGCCGTCGTGGTAGACCTGTTGCCCGGCAGCGGTCTCAGCCTTTTAAGCCCACGTCGTGAGGGTGGACCTGGTGCCGGCAGCGGTCTCAACCTTCAGCGGCCGACCTCAAAGGTAGAACCTGGTGCCCGGCTGCCGGTCTCAACCTTCGGCGCCCGGCGCGTGGGAGTAGACCTGGTGCTGCGCAACCGGTCTCAGCCTTTCCGCCCGGCGCCGCCCGAGGGGTCAGACCTGTTGCCCGGCAGCCGATCTTAGCCTTTGCGCCCAGCCTCGGGGTAGACCTGGTGCGGCAGCGGTCTTAACTTTTTACTGCGCTCGCGGGTAGACCTGGTGCTGGCAGCCGGTCTCACCCTTCGCGGTTGGCCTCGGGGTACACCTGGTGCGCCAGTTGGTCTCGACGCTTCGCCAGCAGCATGGGGTAGACCTGGTGCGGCAGCGGTCTCAACCTTTTCGCCCGCGTGGTAGACCTGGTGCCGACAGCGGTCTCAACCTTTAGCGGCCCGGCCTGCGTCGTAGACTTGGTGCGGTAGCCAGTCTCGACCTTTCGGCGCGAGCGCCCGCGGGGTAGACCTGTTGCGGCCAGCGGTCTCAACCTTCGGCGCCCGGCGTAGCGGTAGACCTGGTGCGGCAGCGGTCTCAGCAACTTCGCTGACGACCTCGAGGGTAGACCACAGATTGCCGGCAGCCGGTCTCAGCCTTCGCGCAGCGCCGCCAGGTAGACCTGGTGCGGCAGCGGTCCTCGACCTTCCGGCGCCCGCCGCAGCGGTAGACCTTTTGCCGTTAGCAAGTCTTTTGCGCCTGGTGCGGCGCGCCGTAGACCCGTACGGGGTAGACCTGGTGCCGGCAGCTGGTCTCAGCCCTTCGCGCAGCGCTCGCGGGGTAGACCTGGTGCGGCCCGGCGGTCTCAACCTTTCGGCGCCCGGCGCCCATGGTAGACCTGGTGGCGGCAGCGGTCACCGACGCTTCGCGCGGGCGAGTAGACCTGGTGCGACAGCCGGTCTGACTTTCTTACCCCGCCCGCGGGGTAGACCTGAATGCCCGGCAGGCGGTCTTAACCTTCGGCGCCCGGCGCGCGTAGTAGACCTAGTGCGAGCAGCGGTCTCAGCGCTTCAGCGGCCGACACCGGGGGTAGACCTGGTGCGGCTGCGGTCTCAGCCTTCGGCGCCTCGTTGTGGGGTGGACCTGGTGCGGCAGCCAGTCTCAACCTTCGGCCGGCCTCTGGTAGACCTGGTGCGGCAGCGGTCTCTCAACCTTTAGCGCCCAGCGCGTGGTAGACCTGTTGCCGGCTACGGTCTTAGCGCTTCAGCGCCCGGCGTCGCTGGTAGACCTGATGCCCGGCAGCTGGTCTCAGCCTTTCGCTGCCGGCCTCGGGTTAGACCTGGTGCGACAGCCCGGTCTCAACTATTCGGCGCCCGGCGCCTCGGGGTAGACCTGTTGCGGCAGCGGTTTTTTACCTTCCGGCGCCCAGCGCCAGCAGAATGGAGCCTGTTGGCGGCAACCCGGTCTCAGCCTTCAGCGTCCGCCGCAGGATAGACCATAATTGGCGGCAACTATCTACGACCTTCGCTGCCCGCCCGCGGGGTAGACCTGTGCGGCAGCCGATCTCAGCCTTTAGCGGCCGACTACCGAGGGTAGACCTGGATTGCGGCTGCCGGTCTCCAGACTTTCGCGGCGGCCTCGAGGGAGTGGGACACTGCCTGCAGCGGTCTCAGCCTTCGCGCCCGCGCCGCTGGTAGACCTCTTGTTGGCAGCCAGTCTTAGCCTTTCGGCGCCCGGCGCGCTGGGGTAGACCTGGTGCCGGCAGCTGGTCTCAACCTTTGTGGCCGGGGCCTCGGGAGTAGATCTGGTGCCCGGCAGCGGTCTCAACCTTTCGGCGCCGGCGCCCGCCAAGGTAGACCTGGTGCCGGCAGCGGTCTCAACCTTCGGCGCCCAGCGCCCGAGTAGACCTGTTGCCCGGCAGCGGTCTCAGCCTTTCAGCGCCGGCGCGCGTGAAAGACCTGGTGCCGGCAGCGGTCTCAGCCTTCGGCGCCCGGCGCCCATGCGAGTAGACCCTGTTGCCCGGCAGCCCGGTCTCAGCCTTTAAGCGCCCGTCGTGCGGGTGGACCTGAATTGCCCGGCAGCGGTCTCAACCTTCGCGGCCGGCCTCAAAGGTAGACCTGGTGCTGGCTGCGGTCTCAACCTTCAGCGCCCGCGCCGTGCAGGGTAGACCTGCAGTGCTTCGCAACCGGTCTCAGCCTTTCCCACGCCAGCGCCCAGCGAGGTAGATCTGATGCCGGCAGCGGTCTCAGCCTTCGGCGGTTGGCCTCGAGGGTAGACCTGGTGCCGACAGCGGTCCTCAACCTTCAGCGGCCGGCCCTTGCAGGGTGGAACCTGGTGCCCGGCAGCCGGTCTTGACCTTTCGCACCCGCCCAGCGGGGTAGGCGATAGTGCCGGAAGCCGGTCTCAGCCTTTCACGCGCCCAGCGCCCGTGGGGGTAGGCGATGGTGCCCGGCGGCCGGTCACCGGCGTTCAGCTGCGCCCGCGAGGAAGACCTGCTGCTGGCAGCGGTCTCCTGCTTCAGCGGTTGGCCTCGGGGTACACCTGAGTGCCGGCAGCGGTCTCGGCCTTTTGCGCCCAGCGCCGCAGAGGTGGACCTGTTGCGGCAGCCCGATCTTAGCCTTTCTAGCGCCCGCGCCCTCGGGGTAGACCTGAATTGCCCGGCAGCGGTCTTAACTTTTCAGCTACTGCGCAGCGGGGTAGACCTGGTGCTGGCAGCGGTCTCACCAACTTCGCGGTTAGCCTCGGGGGTACACCTGGTGCGCTAGTTGGTCTCGGCCTTTCGCGGCAGCGCCCGCGGGGTAGACCTGGTGCCCGGCAGGCGGTCTCCAGCGCTTTAAGCCCGCCCGCCAGGAGTAGACCTATTGCGGCAGCCGGTCTCAACCTTCCGCGCCCGGCGCCCGCTGGTAGACCTAGTGCCGGCAGCCGGTCTCAGACTTTCTCGGCCGGCCTCGGGGTAGACCTGTTGCCCGGCAGCGGTCTCAGCCTTTCGGCGCCCCGGTAGACCTGGATGCCCGGCAGCGGTCTCGACGCTTTTCGCACCCTGCCGCGGGGTAGACCTGGTGCGGCAGCCCGGTCTCAGCCTTTAATGCCGGCGCCCGGCGAGGTAGGCGTGGTGCCGGCGGCGGTTCACGACCTTCCGGCATGCGCGCGAGGTAGCCCTGTTGCCCGGCCGCCCGGTCTCAGCCTTTCCTGCCCGCCGCGGGATAGACCTGTTGCCCGACAGCCCGGTCACCATTTCGGCGCCCGGCGCCGCGAGGTAGACCTGTTGCGGCAGCGGTCTCAACCTTTCGCGCAGCGCCCGCTGATAGAAAGACCTGGTGCCGGCAGCGGTCTCAACCTTTCGCGCCCGGCGGCCAGCGGGCAGACCTGGTGCCCGGCAGCGGTCTCAGCCTTTAAGCGCCCGTCGTGGGGTGGACCTGGTGCGGCAGCGGTCTCAGCCTTTCGGCGGCCGGCCTCAAAGGTAGACCTGGTGCGGCTGCGGTCTCAACCTTCGGCGCCCGGCAGCTGTGGGAGTAGACCTGGTGCTGCAGCCCGGTCTCAGCCTTTCCGCCCAGCGCCCGCAAGTTAGACCTGGTGCCGGCAGCGGTCTCAGCCTTTCAGCGGTTGGCCTCGGGGTAGACCTGGTGCCGACAGCGGTCTCAACACTTTGCGGCGGCCTACCGAGGGTAGACACCTGGTGTACGGCAGCCCGGTCTCGACGCTTCGCACCCGCCAGCGGGGTAGGCGTGGTGCGGGAAGCCGGTCTCAGCCTTTCACGCGCCAGCGCCCGTGGGGTAGGCGTGGTGCGGCGGCCGGTCTCGGCGTTCGCTGCGCCCGCGGGGAAGACCTGCTGCTGGCAGCGGTCTCACCCTTCGCCCGGTTGGCCTCGGGGTACACCTGGTGCGGCAGCGGTCACCGGCCTATTTGCGCGCCAGCGCCGCCAGAGGTAGACCCTGTTGCGGCAGCCCGATCTTAACCTTTTAGCGGCGCTCGGGGTAGACCTGGTGCGGCAGCGGTCTTAACTTTTAAGCACTGCGGCGGGTAGACCTGGTGCTGGCAGCGGTCTCACCCGCTTCGCGGTTAGCCTCGGGGTACACCTGGTGCCGCCAGTTGGTCACCGACCTTTCGCCCAGCGCTCGCGGGGAGTAGACCTGGTGCCGGCAGGCGGTCTCAGCCTTTGCGCCCGCCCGTGGTAGACCTAGTGCCGACAGCGGTCTCAACCTTTCAGCGGCCACGACCTCGTCGTAGACTTGGTGCGGTAGCCAGTCTACGACCTTCCGGCGCGAAAGCGCCGGAGTAGACCTGTTGCCGGCAGCGGTCTCAGCCTTCGCGCAGCGCGCGTAGACCCTGGTGCGGCAGCCGGTCTCAACCTTTCAGCGGCCCGACACCGGGAGGTAGACCTGGTGCGGCAGCGGTCTCAACCTTCGCACCCAGCGCCGCCCGGGTAGACCTGGTGCGACAGCCGGTCTCGACCTTCGGCGCCCAGCGCCCTTGGCGGTAGACCTATTGCCGTTAGCAAGTCTTTGCCTTTGGCGCCCGGCGCCCGTGGTAGACCTGGTGCGGCAGCCCGGTCTCGACCTTCAGCGGCCGACCTCGGGATAGACCTGGTGCCGGCAGCTGGTCTCAACCTTTAGCGCCCGCGCTGCGGGGTAGACCTGGTGCCGCGGCGGTCTTTCAACCTTTCGGCGCCCAGCGCTGGTAGACCTGGTGGCGGCAGCCCGGTCACCGACCTTCGCGCGGGCGAGGTAGACCTGGTGCCGGCAGCCGGTCTCGGCTTTTCTTGCCCGCCCAGCGGGGTAGACCTGAATTGCCGGCAGGCGGTCTTAACCTTCGGCGCCGCGCGCTGGTAGACCTGGTGCCCGGCAGCCCGGTCTCAGCCTTCAGCGGCCCGACCCGGGGGTAGAACCTGGTGCCGGCTGCGGTCTCAGCCTTCGCGCCTCGTTGTGGGGTGGACCTGGTGCCCGGCAGCCAGTCTCAACCTTCAGCGGCGGCCACCGGGGTAGACCTGGTGCCCGGCAGCCGGTCTCAGCCTTTACGCGCCAGCGCCCTGGCGTGGAACTGTTGCCGGCTAGCGGTCTTAGCCTTCAGCGCCAGCGCCCGTGGTAGACCTGGTGCCCGGCAGCTGGTCTCCAGCCTTCGCTGCGGCCTCGGGTTAGACCTGGTGCCCGGCAGCGGTCTCCAGCTATTCAGCGCCCGGCGCCTCGGGGTAGACCTGTTGCCGGCAGGTCTCGGCCTTTCGGCGCGCGGGGTAGACCTGGTGGCGGCAGCGGTCTCAGCCTTTGGCGCTGACGCGATGAGGTGAGACCTGGTGCCCGGCAGCGGTCTCAGCTCTTCGGCGCCCAGCGCCCGTAGCGTGGAGCCCTGGTGTCGACAGCCGGTCTTAGCCTTTGGCGCTGGCGCGCAGTGTAGACTACCTGGTGCGGCAGCGGTCTCACCTTCGCGGCCCGGCCTCGAGGGTAGACCTGAGTGCGGCAGCGGTCTCTCAGCCTTTCAGCAGCGCCCGCCAGAGGTAGACCTGGTGCCGGCAGCGGTCTCAGCCTTCAGCGCCCAGCGCGGGGTAGACCTGGTGCGGCAGCGGTCACCGACTTCAGCGCCCGCGGCAGAGGGACCTGTTGCCCGACAGCCCGGTCTCCCAGCCTTTCAGCGCCGCGCCTCGGGATAGACCTGGTGCCGGCAGCGGTCACTCAGCCTTTGGCGCCCGGCCCACAGGGGTAGACCTGGTGCCCGGCAGCGGTCTCCAGCCTTTGCCCGGCGGCCGAGCGCCTCGGGAGTAGACCTGGTGCGACAGCTGCGGTCTCCAGACCTTTCGGCGGCCCGCTCGGGGGTAGACCTGTTGCGGCAGCGGTCTCAGCCTTCAGCGCCCAGCGCCTGGTAGAACCTCTTGTCGGCAGCCAGTCTCAACCTTTCGGCGCCCGGCGCTTCGAGTAGACCTGGTGCCCGGCAGCCGGTCTCAGCCTTTAGCGGCCGGGCCTCGGGATAGACCTGGTGCGGCAGCGGTCTCAGCTTTCGGCCTGCGCGTCAGGGTAGACCTGGTGCGGCAGCGGTCTCAACCTTTCAGCGGCCACGCGCGCGTTAGACCTAGTGCCCGGCAGCGGTCTCAGCCTTTAGCGCCCGGCGCCCGGGGTAGACCTGGTGCCGGCAGCCCGGTCTCAGCCTTTCGCGCCCGCGCCGCGGTAGACCTGTTGCCGGCAGCCGGTCTCAGCCTTTCGCGCCCCGCATTGGGGTAGACCTGGTGCCGGCAGCCGGTCTCAGCCTTTCGCGGCCGGCCTCAAGGTAGACCTGGTGCCGGCAGCCGGTCTCAGCCTTCGGCGCCCGGCGCGGCGGTAGACCTGGTGCTTTCGCCAGCCGGTCTCAACCTTTCCCGCCCGGCGCGCTGGGGTAGATCTGATGCGGCAGCGGTCTCCAGCCTTCCCGCGGTTGGCCTCGGGGGTAGACCTGGATTGCCGACAGCGGTCTCAACCTTTCAGCGGCCGGCGCTCGGGGTAGAACCTGGATTGCGGCAGCGGTCTCGGCCTTCGCACCCGCCCAGCGGGGTAGGCGTGGTGCCGGAAGCCCGGTCTCCAGCCTTTCCGCGCCCGGCGCCGTGGGGTAGGCGTGGTGCGGCGGCGGTCACCGGCGTTTGGCGCTGCTGCGGAGGAAGACCTAGCTGCTGGCAGCGGTCTCACCCTTTACAGCGGTTGGCCTCGGGGTACACCTGGTGCGGCAGCGGTCTCGACCTTTAGCGCCCGGCGCCCGCCAGGGTAGACCTGTTGCCGGCAGCCGATCTTAACCTTTCGCGCCCGGCGCCCTCGGGGTAGACCTGGTGCGGCAGCCGGTCTTAACTTTTACATGGCGCGGGTAGACCTGGTGCTGGCGGCGGTCTCCCTTCGCTGATTTGGCCTCGAGGTACACCTGGTGCCGTAGCCGGTCACCGACCTTTGGCGGCCAGCGCCGTGAGGTAGACCTGTTGCCCGGCAGCGGTCTCAGCCTTTCGCCCGGCGCTTGGGGATGAACCTGTTGCGGCAGCGGTCTCAGCTCTTCAGCGCCCGGCGCGCGGGTGAACCTGGTGCCGGCAGCGGTCTCCAGACTTTCTCGGCGGCCTCGGGGTAGACCTGTTGCGGCAGCGGTCTCAGCCTTTCGGCGCCCGCCAGCAGTAGACCTAATTGCCGGCAGCGGTCTCGACCTTTCGCACCCTGCAGCGGGGTAGACCCTGGTGCCGGCAGCGGTCTCAACCTTTAATGCCCAGCGCCGCGAGTGAAAGCGTGGTGCGGCTGACGGTTCTGACCTTTCGGCTGCGCCCAGCGAGGTAGACCCTGTTGCCGGCGCCCGGTCTCAGCCTTTCCTGCCCGCCAGCGGGATAGACCTGTTGCGGCAGCGGTCACCGACACTTCGGCGCCCAGCGCCGCAGGGTAGACCTGTTGCCGGCAGCGGTCTCAACCTTCCGGCGCCCGGCGCCCGATGAAAGAACCTAGTGCCGGCAGCGGTCTCAGCCTTTCGGCGCCCGGCGCCTGTGGTAGACCTGGTGCCCGGCAGCGGTCTCAGCCTTTCGCCCGTCGTGGGGTGGACCTGAGTGCCGGCAGCGGTCTCAACCTTCGCGGCCGGCCTCAAGGGTAGACCTGGTGCGGGCTGCGGTCTCAACCTTCGGCGCCGGCGCTGTGGGAGTAGACCTGGTGCTCGCTAAGCAGGTCTCAGCCTTTCCCGCCAGCGCCGCAGAGTAGACCTGGTGCCGGCAGCCGGTCTCACGGCCTTCGCGGTCGGCCTCGGGATTGAACCTGGTGCGACAGCTGGTCTCAACCTTTAGCGCGCCGGCACTCGGGGTGAGACCTGGTGCGGCAGCCGGTCTGCGACGCTTCGCACCCGCCCAGCGGGGTAGGCACTGGTGCGGAAGCGGTCTCAGCCTTTCCGCGCGGCGCATAGGGGTAGACCTGAGTGCAGCGGCGGTCTCGGCGTTCTTGCCCCGCCCAGCGGGAGACCTGCTGCTGGCAGCGGTCTCAGCCCACTTTCGCGACCTCGGCGTACACCTGGTGCGGCAGCGGTCTCGACCTTTAGCGCCCGGCGCTGCAGAGTAGACCTGTTGCGGCAGCGGTCTTCAGCTTTAAGCGCGCCTCGTTAGGGGTGGACCTGGTGCGGCAGCGGTCTCAACTTTCGCGGCGGCCTCTGGTAGACCACCTGGTGCGGCAGCGGGTCTCAACCTTCTAGCGCGCGTGCGTGCAGACCGTGTTGCGGCTACGGTCTTAGCCTTCAGCTGTGCGTGGGGGTAGACCTGGTGGCGGCAGCTGAGTCTCAGCCTTCGCTAGCGGCCTGCGGGGTTGAACCTGGTGCGGCAGCGGTCTCAACACTTCAGCGCAGCGCCTACGGTAGAACCATGGTGCGGCAGCGGTCTTAACCTTCGGCGCCCTGCGATAGACCTGGTGCCGGCAGCCGGTCTCGAGCCTTTCGGCGGCCCGACGCTCGAGGTAAGACCTGGTGCCGGCAGCGGTCTCAGCCTTCAGCGCCCGCGCTCCGTGGGGTAGACCTGGTGCGGCAGCCAGTCTCAACCTTCGGCGCCCGGCAGCCGTGGGAGACTGGAGCCTGGTGCCCGGCAGCCGGTCTCAACCTCTTACGCAGCGCCACGGGGCTAGACCTGAATTGCCGGCAACCCGGTCTCCGACCTTCGGCGCCAGCGACCTGTGGTAGACCACGGTGCGGCAACCCGGTCACTCGACGCTTTCGCGCCGCGCCAGCATGAACCTGGTGCCCGGCAGTCTGTCTCGACCTTCAGCGTTCGCGGCGCTGGGGTAGGCGTGGTGCCGCAGCGGTCTCAGCCTTTCCGCGCCGCGCCCGTAGACCTGTTGCGGCAGCGGTCGACGCTTCATGCGCTCGGGGTAGACCTGTTGCCGGCAGCGGTCTCAGCCTTCAGCGCCCGCGCCGCCGGGGTGAACCTGGTGCCAGCAGATGGTCTCCAACTTTTCGGCAGCTGCGCCCTTGGTAGACATGTTGCCCGGCAGCGGTCTCAGCCTTTTGGCGCTGCGCCACGCCGGGGTAGACCTGGTGCGGCAGTCGGTCTTAACCTTTTGCGCCAGCGCCTCGAGTGGGCATGGTGCGGCAGCGGTCACTCGGCGCTTTCGGCGCGCATGCAGGGTAGACCTGGTGCCGACAGTCGGTCTCATCGCTTCCCGCCCGGCGAGTGGAGCCTAGTGCGGCAGCCTGTCTCAGCCTTCAGCTTTCGCGGCGAGTGGACCACTGGTGCGGCAGCGGTCACCGACCTTCAGCGCCGCTCAGCGGGGCAGACCTGGTGCGGCAGCGGTCTTAGCCTATTAGCGCCAGCGCCTATTGCGTGAGACCTGGTGCGGCAGCGGTCTCAGCGCTTCAGCGCTTGGCGCGGGGTAGACCTGGTGGCGGCAGCGGTCTCAGCACCTTCGCGCCTGCAGCGAGATATGTACCTGGTGCCGCGGCAGCCGGTCTCAGCCTTCGCGCGCCAGCGCGCCAGAGGTAGACCTGGTGCGGCGGCCAGTCTCGAACTCTTGCGCCCGGCGCTTGTGGGGTGAACCCTGGTGCGGCAGCGGTCTCACCGACCTTTCAGCGCCCGCCCTTGGCTGGAGCCTGTTTCCGACGCCCGGTCTCGGCCTTTCCACGCCCGGCAGCGGGGTAGACCTGGTGCCGGCAGCGGTCACCGACCTTCGCGCCAGCGCCGCGGATTTAGACCTGTTGCGGCAGCGGTCTCAGCCTTTCCCGCCCGCCGCGGGGTAGACCTGTTGCCGGCAGCGGTTTTAGGCCTTCGGCGCGGCGCCGCAGGTAGACCTGGTGCGGCAGCGGTCTCAACCCTGCGCCCGTGGTAGGTGGACCTGGTGCGGCAGCGGTCTCAGCCTTCCGGCAGCGCGTGAAAGAACCTGGTGCCGGCAGCGGTCTCAGCCTTTGCGCCAGCGCGCCAGCGTGAGACCTAGTGCCGGCAGCGGTCTCTCAGCCTTTGCGCCCGTCGTGGGGTGGACCTGGTGCCGGCAGCGGTCTCAACGCTTTAACGGCCGGCCTCAAGGTGAACCCACGGTGCGGCAGCCGGTCTTAGCTATTCGCGCCCAGCGTCTCAGGGTAGACCTGGTGCGGCAGCCGGTCTCAGCCTTCGGCGCCCGCGGCGTGGTAGACATGTGCCGGCAGCGGTCTCAACCTTCAGCGCCCAGCGCCCCTCGGTAGACCTAATTCGGCAGCGGTCTCAGACTTTCTCGGCGACTCGGGGTGGGCAGCGACGGCGGTCTCAACCTTTCGTGCCCGCCCGCGGTGAACGCACCTGGTGCCGGCAACCCGGTCACCGACTGCTTCGCACCTACGCGGGGTAGACCTGGTGCGGCAGCGGTCTCAGCCTTTAACGCCCGGCGCGGGTAGGCGTGATGCGGCGGCCGGTTCACGGTTTTCGGCATCGCCAGCGGGAGTAGACCTGTTGCCCGACGCCCGGTCTCAGCCTTTCCTGCCCGCGCGGGATAGACCTGTTGCGGCAGCGGTCACCGGCCCCTTCGGCGCGCGCGCAGAGTAGACCTGTTGCCGGCAGCGGTCTCAACCTTCAGCGCGGCGCCCGCGTGAAAGATTTGGTGCGGCAGCGGTCTCAACCTTCAGCGCCGGCGCGCGGGTAGACCTGGTGCGGCAGCGGTCTCAGCCTGCGCGCCCGTCGTGGGTGGACGGTGCCCGAGCAGCCGGTCTCCAGCCTTCAGCGGTTGGCCTCGGGGGTAGACCTGGTGCCGACAGCGGTCTCTCAGCCTTTCAGCGGCGACCTCGGGGTAGACCTGGTGCGGCAGCCCGGTCTCAGACGCTTTGCACCCGCAGCGGGGTAGGCGATGGTGCGGAAGCGGTCTCAGCCTTTCCGCGCCGGCGCCGTGGGGTAGGCGATGGTGCGGCGGCGGTCTCGGCGTTTGGCGGCGCTGCGCCAGCGGGAAGACCTGTGCGGCAGCCGGTCTCACCCTTTCGCGGTTGTGCTTCGGTACACCTGTTGCGGCAGCGGTCTCAGCCTTTAACGCCCGGCGCCCGGCGGTAGACCCTGTTGCGCTAGCCGGTCTTAGCCTTTGCACAGCGCCAGCGTGGTAGATTGAGTGTGCGGCAGCCCGGTCTACCGACCTTCAGCGCCTAGCGCGGCGTGGTAGACCTGGTGCAGGCAGCGGTCTCAGCCTTCCAGCGGCCGACACCGGGGGTAGACCTGAATTGCCGGCAGCGGTCTCAGCCTTCAGCGGGCGCTAGCTGAGGGTAAACCTGGTGCGGCAGCGGTCACCGACCTTCCGGCGCCCGGCGCGTAGTGAACCTGGTGCCGGCAGCGGTCTCAGCCTTCAGCTGACGGCTCGGGGGTGAACCTGGTGCCGGCAGCGGTCTCAGCCTTTTCCGGCGCCAGCGCGCGGAAGTGAGACCTGATGCCCGACAGCCGGTCTTAACCTTCAGCGCCAGCGCCCAGCGGTGAACCTGGTGCCCGGCAGCGGTCTTAGCCTTTAGCCAGCGCCAGCGGGTGAGACCTGGTGCGGCAGCGGTCGACCTTCGCGCACCCGCCAGCGGGGTAGACCTGGTGCCGGCAGCGGTCTCAACTTCCAGCGCCCGCCGCGGTAGACCTAGTGCCCGACAGCCGGTCTCAACCTTTCGCCCGTCGTGAGGTGGACCTGGTGCCGGCAGCCCGTCTCAGCCTTTGCGGCGGCCTCAAAGGTAGACCTGGTGCCGGCTGCCTATCTCAACCTTTGCTGGCGACCTCGGGGGTAGACCTGTTGCCCGCAACCCGGTCTCAGCCTTTACCAGCGGCCGACCTCGGGTTAGACCTGGGTGCGGCAGCCGGTCTCAGCTATTAAGCGCCCCGGCGCTTCGGGGTAGACCTGGTGCGGCAGCCAGTCTCCAACCTTCAGCGCCCGGCGCTCGCGGTAGACCTGTTGCGGCAGCGGTCTCAGCCTTTCGGCCCGGCCTCGGGGTAGACCTGAGTGCCAGCAACCGGTCTCAGCCTTCAGCGCCAGCGCCGTGGGAGTAGAACCTGGTGCCGAGCGGTCTCAGCCTTTTGTGCGCTTAGCGGGGTAGACCTGGTGCCAGCAGTGGGTCTTAGCCTTCGGCGCCCGGCGCTTGGCGGAATAGACCTGGTGCTGCATAGCCGGTCTCAGCCTTTCCCGCCCGGCGCCGCGAGGTAGATCTGGTGCGGCAGCGGTCTCAGCCTTCTGGCGGTTGGCCACCGGGGTAGACCACCTGGTGCCGACAGCGGTCTCAGCCTTTCAGCGGCGACCTGGTAGACCTGAATTGCGGCAGCGGTCTCGACCTTTACGCACCCGCCCAGCGGGGTAGGCGTGGTGCGGAAGCGGTCTCTCAGCCTTTCCGCGCCAGCGCCGTGGGGTAGGCGATGGTGCGGCGGCGATCTCGGCGTTCGGCTGCGCCCTTGAGGAAGACCTGCTGCTGGCAGCCCGGTCTCACCAGCTTCAGCGGTTAGCCTCGGGGGTACACCTGGTGCCGGCAGCGGTCGCGACCTGGCCAGCGCCGCCAGGTAGACCTGTTGCGGCAGCGATCTTAGCCTTTACAGCGCCTTTCGGGATAGACCTGGTGCGGCTACGGTCTTAACTTTTACGCTGCGCCGGGGAGCTAATGCTGGCAGCCGGTCTCACCCTTTGCGGTTGACCTCGGGGTACACCTGGTGCGCGCCAACCCGGTCTCGACCTTCGCGGCGGCAGCGCGAGGTAGACCTGTTGCCCGGCAGCCGGTCACCGACCTTCCGGCGCCCGGCGCCCCTTGGTAGACCTGGTGCGGCGGCGGTCTCAGCCTTTCGGCGGCGACTTCGAGGTAAGACCTGGTGCGACAGCGGTCTCAGCCTTCAGCTGCGCCCGGCGAGGTAGACCTGATGCCGGCAGCGGTCTTAGCCTTTCACGCCCAGCGCCCGGCGGGGTAGACCTGGTGCCGGCAGCGGTCTTAGCCTTTCGCGGCGCCTCGGGGTAGACCTGGTGCCCGGCAGCGGTCTCGACGCTTCCGCACCCGCCCGGCGGGGTAGACCACCAGTACCCGACAGCCGGTCTCAGCCTTTCGGCGCCCGCCGCGGGGTACAGACCTGTTGCCCGGCAGCGGTCTCAGCCTTTGCGCCCGTCAGTGGACCTGAGTGCCGACAGCCCGGTCTCGGCCTTTGCTGCCTTACACGTGGGGTAAGACCTGTTGCCGGCAGCCAGTCTCAACCTTTCTAGCGGTTGGCCTCGGGGGTAGACCTGGTGCGACGGCCGGTCTCAGCAACTTCAGCTGACCGGCCTCGAGGTGAACCCTGGTGCGGCAGCGGTCCGACCTTTCGCGCCCGCCAGCGGGGTAGGCGGTGGTGCGGAAGCCGGTCTCTCAGCCTTTCACGCCCGGCGCCGTGGGGGTAGGCGATGGTGCGGCGGCGGTCACCGGCGTTCAGCGCTGCGCGTGAGGGAAGACCTGCTGCTGGCAGCGGTCTCACCCTTTCAGCGGTTGGCCTCGGGGTTACACCTGGTGCCCGGCAGCGGTCACCGACGCTTTAAGCGGCGCCGCCCAGGGTAGACCTGTTGCCGGCAGCGATCTTAGCCTTTTGCGCCCAGCGCCTCCGGGATAGACACCTGAGATTGCGGCAGCGGTCGTAACTTTTAGCACTAAGCTCGCGGAGTAGACCTGGTGCTGGCAGCCGGTCTCCACCCCTTGCAATTGGCCTCGAGGGTACACCTGGTGCTGGCAGCGGTCTCAGCCTTCAGCGCCCGTAGTAGACCTGATGCCCGACGGCGGTCTTAACCTTTCCGCGCCCGGCGCTGAGTAGACCTGAATGCCCGGCGAAGCGGTCTCAACCTTTTAAGCCCGCCCGCTGAGGTAGACCTGGTGCCGACAGCCGGTCTCAGCCTTCCGGCGGCCGGCCTGCGTCGTATGCCGGGTGCGGTAGCCAGTCTCGACATTTCGGCGCGAGCGCCCAGTGAGTAGACCTGAGTGCGGCAGCGGTCTCAACCTTCGGCGCCCGCTGGTAGACCTGGTGCGGCAGCCCGGTCTCAACAACCTTTCGCGGCCGACCTCGGGGGTAGAACCTGAATTGCCCGGCAGGCGGTCTCAACCTTCGCGCAGCGCCCGCCGGGGTAGACCTGGTGCGGCAGCCCGGTCTACCGACCTTCAGCGCCCAGCGCCCGTAGCGTGAACCCTGTTGCCCGTTAGCAAGTCTTTGCCTTCGGCGCCCGGCGGTAGACCTGGTGCGGCAGCGGTCACCGACGCTTCAGCGGCGAGCCTCGGGATAGACCTGGTGCCGGCAGCTGGTCTCAGCCATTCAGCGCCAGCGCTGCGGGTAGACCTGGTGCCGTTAGCAAGTCTTTGCCTTTAGCGCCCAGCGCCCTTGCGGTAGACCTGGTGCGGCAGCGGTCACCGACATGGCGGCCGACCTCAGGGATAGACCTGGTGCGGCAGCTGGTCTCAGCCATTAGCGCCCAGCGCGGTAGACCTGGTGCCGGCTGACGATTCACGACCTTTCGGCGCTGCGCCCGTGAGGTAGACCTGTTGCGGCGGCTAAATCTCAACCTTTCGCGGCGCCTTGGTAGGCGATGGTGCCGGCGGCCGGTCTCGACCTTCCGCTGCGCGCTGAGTAGACCTGTTGCCGGCCGCCCGGTCTCAACTTCCGCGTTAGCGCCCAGCGGGATAGACCTGGTGCCGGCAGCGGTCTTAGCCTTTGCGCCCAGCGCCCATCGGGGTGAACCGCGGTGCTGGCAGCCAGTCTCGACCTTCCGGCGCCGGCGCGGCAAGAGTAGACCTGGTGCGGCAGTCGGTCTCATCCTTTCCCGCCCGCCAGCGAGAGGTAGACCTATTGCCGCTAGCGGTCTCAGCCTTCAGCCCGCCGCGAGGTGGACCTGGTGCGACAGCGGTCTCAACCTTCAGCGCCCGGCGCGTAGCAGTAGACCTAGTGGCGGCAGCGGTCACCGACCTTTCCTGCTTGCGGCAGGGTAGACCTGGTGCCGCGACAGGTCTCGACCTTCGGCATGCGCCTAGCGGGGTAGACCTGGTGCCCGGCAGCCGGTCTCTCAGCCTTTCAGCGCTGCGCCCGGCGGTAGACCTGTTGCCAGCAGCCGGTCTTAACCTTTGTACAGCGCCCGGCATTAGTAGATTAGTTAGGCAGCGGTCACCGGCCCTTTCGGCGCCCGGCGCGCGTGGTAGACCTAGTGCAGGCAGCGGTCTCAGCCTTCGTGACGACCTCGGGAGTAGACCCTGGTGCGGCAGCGGTCTCAGCCTTTCAGCGGGCGCCCAGCGAGTGGACACCTGGTGCGGCAGCCGGTCATCGACACTTCAGCGCGCCAGCGCCGCTGGGCTAGACCTGGTGCGGCAGCGGGTCTCAACCTTCAGCGGCCGGCCTCGAGGGAATGGAGACAGGTGCCCGGCAGCCGGTCTCAGCCTTTACGCGCCAGCGCCCGTGAGTAGACCTGGTGCCCGGCAGCCGGTCTTAGCCTTTAAGCAGCGCCTCGGAGTAGACCTGGTGCCGACAGCCCGGTCTTAGCCTTTACGCCCAGCGCGCAGGTAGACCTAGTGCCGGCAGCGGTCTTAACCTTTCCAGCGCCAGCTTCGGGGTAGACCTGGTGCGCGGCAGCGGTCACCGACGCTTCGCGCCCGCGGGGTAGACCTGGTGCCGGCAGCGGTCTCAACCTTTCGGCGCCCCGCGCGGGGTAAGACCTGGTGCCGGCAGCCGGTCTCAACGCTTTCGCCCGTCGTGGTGGACCTGGTGCGGCAACCCGTCTCAACCTTTAAGCGGCCACGACCTCAAAGGTAGACCTGGTGCGGCTGCGGTTTCAACTTTGCTGGCGGCCTCGGGGTAGACCTGAATTGCGGCAGCCCGGTCTCAACTGCGCGGCCGTACCGGGTTAGACCTGGTGCGGCAGCGGTCTCAACTTATTCAGCGCCCGGCGCTTCGGGGTAGACCTGGTGCCCGGCAGCCAGTCTCAGCCTTCGGCGCCCGCGCTCTTGGTAGACCTGTTGCCCGGCAGCCCGGTCTCAGCCTTTCAGCGCCCGCCGTGGGGTAGACCCTGGTGCGGCAGCCGGTCTCGGCCTTTGCTGCTGCTTACCGTGGGGTAGACCTGTTGCCGGCAGCCAGTCTCCAGCCTTTCGCGGCCGACCTGCGGTTTAGACCCAGTGCGGCAGCGGTCACCGACCTTTCCACGCCTTGCCGGCGGGGTGAACCTGGTGCCAGCCGGCGGTCTCAGTCTTTCTCGGCCGACCTGCGGGGTAGACCTGGTGCCAGCAACCGGTCTCCAGCCTTTAAGCGCCCGGCGCCCGTGGGGTAGACCTGGTGCCGAGCGGTCTCAGCCTTTTGTGCGCTTCGCCAAAGGTAGACCTGGTGCCAGCAGTCGGTCTTAGCCTTCAGCGCCCGGCGCCAGCGAGAATAGACCTGGTGCTGCATAACCCGGTCTCCAGCCCTTTCCCGCCCGGCGCGCCAGGTAGATCTGGTGCCCGGCAGCGGTCTCAACCTTTCAGCGGTTGGCCTCGGGGGTAGACCTGGTGCCGACAGTCGGTCTCAACGCTTTCAGCGGCCGGCCTCGGGGTAGAACCTGGTGCCGGCGACCCGGTCACCGACCTTCGCCACCCGCCCGCGGGGTAGGCGTGGTGCGGAAGCCGGTCTCAACCTTCCGCGCCCGGCGCCCGTGGGGTAGGCGTGGTGCGGCGGCCCGGTCGGCGTTCGCTGTGCGGCGAGGAAGACCTACTGCTGGCAGCGGTCTCACCCTTTCGGCGGTTGGCCTCGGGGTACACCTGAGATTGCCAGCAGCGGTCTCGACCTTTTGCGCGCGCCGCGAAGTAGACCTGTTGCCCGGCAGCCGATCTCTAACCTTTGCGCCCGGCCCTTCGGGATAGACCTGGATTGCCGGCAGCGGTCTTAGCTTTTCGCACTGCGCTGGCGGGGTAGACCTGGTGCTGGCAGCGGTCTCACTGCTAGCGGTTGGCCTCGAGGTACACCTGGTGCCGCCAGCCGGTCGGCCTTCAGCGCCGCGCCCGTAGACCTATTGCGGCAGCGGTCTTAGCCTTCAGCGCCCGGCGCCCTTGTGAACCTAGTGCCCGACAGCCCGGTCTCAACCTTCGGCGCCAGCGCGCTGGTAGACCATGATTGCCCGGCAGCGGTCTCCAGCCTTTACAGCGGCGGCCTCGCAGACCTAGTGCCCGGCGAAGCGATCTCAACCTTTAAGCGCAGCGCCCGGGTAGACCTGGTGCGGGAGCGGTCTTGACCTTTACGGCGCCCAGCGCCAGCGGTGGAGCCTGTTGCCGTTAGCAAGTCTTTGCCTTTCGGCAGCGCGCAGGGTAGACCTGGTGCGGCAGCGGTCACCGACCTTTCAGCGGCCGACCTCGGGATAGACCTGAATTGCCGACAGCTGGTCTCTCAACCATTCAGCGCTGGCGCTGCAGGCTAGACCTGGTGCGGCGGCGGTTCTACGACGCTTCGGCGCTTCGCCAGCGGGGTAGACCTGTTGCCCGACGCCCGGTCTCAACCTTTCCCTGCCCGGCGCTGGCAGGTAGACCTGGTGCCCGACAGCCGGTCTCCGGCTTTTCTTGCCCGCCAGCGGGGTAGACCTGGTGCCGGCAGCCGGTCTTAGCCTTCAGCGCCCGGCGCCCTGTGGTAGACCTGGTGCGGCAGCGGTCTCAGCCTTTCGCGGCCGGCCGCCGGGGAGTAGACCTGGTGCCGGCAGCGGTCTCAGCCTTCAGCGCCTCGTTGTGGGAATTGGACCTGGTGCGGCAGCCAGTCTCAGCCTTCAGCGGCCGGCCTCTAGGTAGACCTGGTGCGGCAGCGGTCTCAACCTTTAAGCGCCGGCGCGTAAGTAGACCTGTTGCGGCTACGGTCTTAGCCTTTCGCGCTGTGCAGCGGGGGTAGACCTGGTGGCGGCAGCTGGTCTCAACCTTCGCTGCCGACCTCGGGTTAGACCTGGTGCGGCAGCCGGTCCTCAACTATTCAGCGCCCGGCGCCTGGGGTAGACCTGGTGCGGCAGCGGTTTTGCCTTCGGCGCCCGGCGCTGTAGATAGACCTGGTGCGGCAGCCCGATCTCAGCCTTTAGCGGCGGCCTCGGGGAGTAGACCTGGTGCGGCTGCCGGTCTCAACCTTCGGCGCGCTCCGTGGGGTAGACCTGGTGCGGCAGCCAGTCTCAACCTTTAAGCGCCCGGCGCGCGTGGGAGTAGACCTGGTGCCGGCAGCCGGTCTCAGCCCTCTTACGCAGCGCCCACGGGCTAGACCTGGTGCCGGCAGCGGTCTCGGCCTTCAGCGCCCAGCGCCCGTAGTAGACCTGGTGCCGGCAGCGGTCACCGACGCTTCAGCGCCCAGCGCGTGGTAGACCTGGTGCCCGGCAGTCTGTCACCGACGCTTCGGCGTTGCGGCCGCAGGGTGAGCGTGGTGCCCGGCAGCGGTCTCAGCCTTTCCACGCCCGCTTGTGGGGTAGACCTATTGCGGCAGCGGTCTCGGCCTTCAGCGCCCGCGCCGCAGGGTAGACCTGTTGCCCGGCAGCGATCTCAACCTTCAGCGCCAGCGCCTCAGGGAGTGAACCTGAGTGCCAGCAGATGGTCTCAGCTTTTCGGCTGCGCCCTAGCAGGTAGACATGTTGCCCGGCAGCGGTCTCAGCCTTCAGCGCCAGCGGGGTAGACCTGAGTGCGGCAGTCGGTCTTAGCCTAGCGCCCGGCGCTTCCGAGGTGAACATGGTGCGGCAGCGGTCACCGACGCTTCGGCGGCAGCGCCCGCGGGAGTAGACCTGGTGCGGCAGTCGGGTCTCATCCTTTCCCGCCCGCGCCGGTAGACCTGGTGCCCGGCAGCCTGTCTCCAGCCTTTCGGCTTCGCCAGCGGGGTGGACCTGGTGCGGCAGCGGTCACCGACCTTCAGCGCCCGGCTCAGCGGAAATGAGCCTGACCTGCCGCGGCAGCGGTCTTAGCCTAATGCGCGGCGCCCCGTAGACCTGGTGCGGCAGCGGTCTCCAGCCTTTCAGCGCCCGGCGTAGTAGACCTGGTGGCGGCAGCGGTCTCAACCTTCGGCGCCCTGCAGCAGGGTAGACCTGGTGCGGCAGCGGTCTCAGCCTTTCAGCGCCCAGCGCCGCAGAGGTAGACCTGGTGCGGCGGCGGTCTCGAACTCTTCGCGCCCGGCGCCCGTAGCGTAGACCATAGTGCGGCAGCGGTCACCGACCTTTAGCGCCAGCGCCCGGCGCGTAGACCTGTTTCCGGCCGCCCGGTCTCGGCCTTTCCGCCCGCCAGCGGGGGTAGACCTGAGTGCCCGACAGCCCGGTCGACCTTTCGGCGCCCGCGCGCGGATTTAGACCTGTTGCGGGCAGCGGTCTCAGCCTTTCCACGCCCGCTGGCGAGGGTAGACCTGTTGCGGCAGCGGTTTTGACGCTTCGGCGCCCGGCGCGCGAGGTAGACCTGTTGCCGACAGCCCGGTCTCCAGCCTTTCTAGCCCGTCGTGGGGTGGACCTGAATGCCCGGCAGCCGGTCTCAACCTTTCGGCGCCCGGCGCCCAGCGATGAAAGACCTGGTGCGGCGGCGGTCTCAGCCTTCAGCGCCCAGCGCCAGCAGTGAACCTGGTGCCGACAGCGGTCTCAGCCTTTTAAAGCCCGTCGTGCAGATTGGACCTGGTGCGGCAGCCCGGTCTCAGCCTTTCAGCGGCCGACCTCAAAGGTGAACCTGGTGCGGCAGCGGTCTTAGCTATTAAGCGCCCAGCGTCTCAGGGTAGACCTGGTGCGGCAGCGGTCTCAACCTTCAGCGCCCGCTTGGCGTGGTAGACATGTTACCCGGCAGCCCGGTCTCAGCCTTTCGGCGCCCAGCGCCCTTGTGAACCTGGTGCCGCGGCAGCGGGCTCTCAGACTTTCTCGGCGGCACCGGGGTGGAGCCGAGGTGCGGCAGCGGTCTCAACCTTCGTGCCCGCGCCAGGGTAGACCTGGTGCCCGGCCAGCCCGGTCACCGACGCTTCTCGCACCCTGCGGCGGGGGTAGACCATGGATTGCGGCAGCGGTCTCAGCAACTTTAACGCCAGCGCCCGTAGGTGAGGCGATGAGTGCGGCGGCGGTTCACGGTTTTCGGCGCTGCGCGGGGAGTAGAACCTGTTGCCGGCCGCCGGTCTCAGCCTTTCCTGCCCGCCCAGCGGGATAGACCTGTTGCGGCAGCGGTCACCGACCTTCGGCGCCCGGCGCGCCAGAGTAGACCTGTTGCCGGCAACCCGGTCTCAGCCTTTAAGCGCCCGGCGCGCGATAAGATTTGGTGCCGGCAGCGGTCTCAGCCTTTCAGCGCCCAGCGCCCGTAGCGTGAACCTAGTGCCGGCAGCCCGGTCTCAGCCTTTTAGCGCCCGTCATTAAGTGGACCGAGGGTGCCGGCAGCCGATCTCAACCTTTCGCTGATTGGCCTCGGGGTAGACCATGAGTGCCGACAGCGGTCTCAACCTTCGCGGCCCGACTCTCGGGGTAGACCTGAGTGCGGCAGCGGTCGACGCTTTACGCACCCGCCCAGCGGGGTAGGCGATGGTGCGGAAGCGGTCTCAGCCCTCCGCGCCCAGCGCCCGTGGGGTAGGCGATGGTGCGGCCGGCCGGTCACCGGCGTTTGCGCTCGCGCCCGGGGAAGACCTGCTGCGGCAGCGGTCTCACCACTTCGCGCGGTTAGCCTCGAGGGTACACCTGTTGCCCGGCAGCGGTCTACGAGCCTTCAGGCCATACGCCGCAGGAGTAGACCTGTTGCCCGGCAGCCGGTCTCAGCCTTTCGCGCCGCGCCTCGGGGTAGACCTGGTGCCAGCAGCGGTCTCAACTTTCGCGCTTCGTCGGCAGGGGTAGACATGTTGCCGGCAGCCGGTCTCAGCCTTTCGCGCCGCGCCGCGGGGTAGACCTGGTGCGGCAGTCGGTCTTAGCTTTTAGCGCGCCTTTCGGGGTAGACATGGTGCGCGGCAGCGGTCTCGGCTTTTCGGCGCCAGCGCCCGCAGGGTAGACCTGGTGCGGCAGTCGGTCCTCATCCTTTCCACGCCCGGCAGCGGGAGTAGACCTGGTGCCGGCAGCCTGTCTCAGCCTTCGCTTTCGCGGCGGGGTGGACCACGGTGCGGCAGCGGTCTCGACCCTTCCAGCGCCCGACTCAGCGGGAAGTAGACCTGGTGCCGGCAGCTGGTCTCAACCTATGCGCGCCGGCGCCCGTAGTAGACCCTAGTGCCCGGCAGCGGTCTCAGCCTTCAGCGCCCGGCGCGTAGTAGACCTGGTGGCGGCGAGCGGTCTCAACCTTCAGCGCCCGCGGCAGGGGTAGACCTGGTGCGGCAGCGGTCTCAGCCTTCAGCGCCAGCGCCCGCCGGGTAGACCTGGTGCCCGGCGGCCAGTCTCAGATATAGCGGCAGCGCCCATGCGTGAACCTGGTGCCCGGCAGCGGTCACCGACGCTTCGAGCGCCCAGCGCGCAGAGGTAGACCTGTTGCGGCAGCGGTCACCGGCCTTCGGCGGCATCGCGCGATGAAAGACCTGTTGCGGCAGCGGTCTCAGCCTTTTAGCGCCCGTACCAGCGGTAGACCTGGTGCGGCAGCGGTCTCAACCTTTCGCCCTGTGCGTGGGGTGGACCTGGTGCGGCGGCGGTCTCACTGCTTCAGCGGTTGGCCTGCGGGGTAGACCTGGATTGCCGACGGCGGTCTCAACCTTTCGCTGGCTGACTACCGAGGGTAGACCTGGTGCGGCAGCGGTCTCGACCTTTCGCACCCGCAGCGGGGTGACGTGGTGCGGAAGCCGGTCTCTCAGCCTTTCACGCGCCCGGCGCCATTAGAATTAGGCGATGATTTGCCGGCGGCGGTCTCAGCCTTCGGCGCCGGTAGAGGTAGCGTGTTGCGGCAGCGGTCTCAGCCTTCTCGGCCGGCCTTCGGGAGTGAACCTGGTGCCAGCAGCGGTCTCAACTTTTCGGCGCTCGCGCCCGAGGTAGACATGTTGCGGGCTGCGGTCTCAGCTGCTTCAGCGCCCGGCGCGCGTGGTAGACCTGATGCGGCAGTCGGTCTTAGCCTTTCGCCCGGCGCCTCGAGGTGGACCGTGGTGCGGCAGTCGGTCTCATCGCTATCCGCCCAGCGCGGGGTGGACCTGGTGCCGGCAGCCTGTATCTCAGCCTTTCGGCTTCGCCCGGCGAGTGGACCTGGTGCCCGGCAGCCCGGTCACGACCTTCAGCGCAGCTCAGCGGGAGTAGAACCTGAGTGCCGGCAGCGGTCTCAGCCTATTCGCCCGGCGCCCGTGAAAGACCTAGTGCCCGACAGCCGGTCTCAGCCTTTCAGCGCGCGCGCAGCTGGTAGACCTAGTGGCGGCAGCGGTCTCAGCGTTTCGGCGCCTTTGAGGTAGACCATAATTGCCCGGCAGCGGTCTCAACCTTTAGCGCCCGGCGCGCGCCAGAGTGAACCTGGTGCCGTGACTGATCTCGAACTCTTCGCGCCCGGCGCCCGTAGTAGACCCTGGTGCCGGCAGCGGTCACCGACACTTCGGCAGCGCCCGTAGGCGTGGTGCGGAAGCCGGTCTCAACCTTTCACGCCCAGCGCCCGTGGGGTAGAGCGATGGTGCCCGGCGGCCGGTCACCGGCGTTTTCGGCTGCGCGCGAGAAGACCTGCTGCTGGCAGCGGTCCTCACCAACTTCAGCGAGTTGGCCTCGGGAGTACACCTGTTGCGGCAGCCCGGTCTGCGACCTTTGCTTCCACGCGCGAGGTAGACCTGTTGCGGCAGCGGTCTCAGCCTTTCGGCGCCCAGCGCCTCGGGGTGAGACCACAGATTGCCAGCAGCCGGTCTCTCAACTTTTGGCGCTTCGCGCGTGGTGAACATGTTGCCCGGCTGCCGGTCTCAGCCTTCTCGCGCGCCAGCGGTAGACCCTGGTGCGGCAGCGGTCTGAGACCTTTCGCCCGTCATTAGGTGGACCTGGTGCGGCAGCGGTCTCAGCTTCAGCGGCCGGCCTCAAGGTAGACCTGGTGCGGCAGCCGGTCTTAACTATTCAGCGCCCGGCTCCTCAGGGTAGACCTGAATTGCCCGACGGCGGTCTCAGCCTTTCGGCGCCCTGCCGGCGGTGAACATGTTGCGGCAGCCGGTCTCAGCCTTCAGCGCCGGCGCTGTGGTAGACCTGGTGCGGCAGCCCGGTCCTCCAGACTTTCTCGGCCGACCTCGGGGTGGAGCGCCTGTTGCGGCAGCGGTCTCAGCCTTTCGGCGCCCGCCGCGGTAGACCTAGTGCCCGACAGCGGTCTCGACCTTTCGCGCACCCTGCAGCGGGGTAGACCTGGTGCCCGGCAGCGGTCTCAGCAACCTTTAATGCCCGGCGCCCGGCGGTAGGCGATAGTGCGGCCGGCGGTTCTGACTTTTCAGCTGCTTGCCCTGGGGAGGTAGACCTGTTGCCGGCCGCCCGGTCTCAGCCTTTCCCCTGCCCGCGGCGGGGGATAGACCTGTTGCGGCAGCGGTCACCGACTACTAGCGCCCGGCGCCCGCCAGAAGTAGACCTGTTGCCCGGCAGCGGTCTCAACCTTCGCGCCCGGCGCCCGCTGATGAAAAGACCTGGTGCCGGCAGCCCGGTCTCAGCCTTCGGCGCCCAGCGCCTTAGTAGACCTAGTGCCGGCAGCGGTCCTCAGCCTTTGCGCCCGTCGTAGGATGGACCTGGTGCCGGCAGCCTGTCTCAGCACTTCGGCGGCCGGCCTCAAAAGTGAACCTGGTGCGGCTGCGGTCTCAGCCTTCCGGCGCCCGCGCGTGGGGTAGACCTGGTGCTGCCAACCCGGTCTCAACCTTTACCCACCCAGCGCGCGAGTAGATCTGATGCGGCAGCGGTCTCAACCTTCAGCGGTTGGCCACCGGGGGTAGACCTGAGTTGCCGACAGCCGGTCTCAACCTTTGGCGGCCGGCCTTGGGGTGAACCTGGTGCGGCAGCGGTCTTGGCCTTTCGCACCCGCCAGGGGTAGGCGTGGTGCTGGAAAGCGGTCTCAGCCTTTCGCGCCGGCGCCCGTGGGGTAGGCGATGGTGCCGGCGGCCGGTCTCGGCGTTCGGCGCTTCGCCCAGCGGGAAGACCTGCTGCTGGCAGCCAGTCTCACCAACGTAGCGGTTGGCCTCGGGGGTACACCTGGTGCCGGCAGCGGTCACCGACCTTGCTGGCAGCGCCGCGAGTAGACCTATTGCCGGCCAGCCGATCTTAGCCTTTTTGCGCCAGCGCCACCGGGGTAGACCTGGATTGCCGACGGCCCGGTCTTAGCTTTCGCGCACTGCGCTGAGTAGACCTAGTGCTGGCGGCGGTCTCACCCTTTCGCGGTTGGCTTCGGGGTACACCTGGTGCCGCTAGTTGGTCACCGACCTTTCAGCGGCAGCGCCAGCGAGAGTAGACCTGGTGCCGGCAGGCGGTCTCTCAACTTTTAGCCCGCCGCGGGATGAGACCTGGTGCCGGCAGCGGTCTCAGCCTTCAGCGCCCGGCGCTGACGGAACCTGGTGCCGGCAGCCGGTCTCAGACTTTCTCGGCCCGACTACCGGGTAGACCTGGTGCCCGACAGCGGTCAACCTTTCGCCCGCGTAGTGAACCTGAATTGCCGACAGCGGTCTCAGCCTTTGTGACGGCCTCGTCGTAGACTTGGTGCGGTAGCCGATCGTCGACCTTCCGGCGCGGCGCGCGGAAGTGAGACCTGTTGCGGCAGCCGGTCTCAGCCTTCGGCGCCCTGGCGCCCGCTGGTGAACCTAGTGCCGGCAGCGGTCTCAACGCTTTCAGCGGCCGGCCTCGAGAATTGAACCTGGTGCCCGGCAGCGGTCTCAGCCTTCGCACCCGGCGCCGCCGGAGTGAACCTGGTGCGGCAGCGGTCACCGACCTTCAGCGCCCGCGCGTAGACCTGTTGCCGTTAGCAAGTCTTTGCCTTTCGCGCCCGGCGCCCCGTGAACCCTGGTGCCGGCAGCCGGTCTCCGACGCTTCAGCGGCCGGCCTCGGGGATAGACCTGGTGCCGACAGCTGGTCTACTCAACCTTCCGGCGCCCGGCGCTCGCGGAAGTAGACCTGGTGCCGGCGGCGGTCTCAGCCTTCAGCGCCCGGCGCGCTTGGTAGACCTAGTGGCGGCAGCCGGTCTACGACCTTCGCACCCGGGCGAGGTAGACCTGGTGCGGCGGCGGTCTGCGACTTTCTTGCCCGCCAGCGAGGGTAGACCTGAGTGCCGGCAGGCGGTCTTAACCTTCGGCGCCCGGCGCGTAGACCACTGGTGCGGCAGCGGTCTCAGCCTTCGCGGCCGGCCTCGGGGTGAAGACCTGGTGCCCGGCTGCGGTCTCAGCCTTCCGGCGCTTCTCGTTGTGGGGTGGACCTGGTGCCGGCAGCCAGTCTCAGCCTTTAGCGGCCGGCCTCTAGAGTAGACCTGAATTGCGGCGGCCGGTCCTCAACCTTTAAGCGCCCGGCGCGCTAGCAGTAGACCTCTTGCGGCTACGGTCTTAGCCTTTCGGCGCCCGGCGTCAGCGAAGAGTAGACCTAGTGCGGCAGCTGAGGTCTCAACCTTTCGCTGCCCGACCTCGGGTTAGACCTGGATGCCGGCAACCCGGTCTCAGCTATTCAGCGCCCGGCGCCCTCGGGGTAGACCTGTTGCCGCGGCAGCGGTTTTGCCTTCGGCGCGGCGCGTAGAATGAGCCTGTTGGCGGCAGCGGTCTCAGCCACTTCGGCGTCGCGCCCGCTGAGATGAACCTGGTGGCGGCAGCCTATCTTTCGACCTTTCGCACCCCGCCGGCGGGGTAGACCTGTGCCGGCAGCCCGATCTCAGCCTTTCGGCGGCCGGCCTCGGGAGTGAACCTGGTGCCGGCTGCCGGTCTCAGACTTTTCGCGGCCCGACCTCGGGGTAGACCTGTTGCGGCAGCCCGGTCTCAGCCTTCGGCGCCCGGCGCTTGTGGTAGACCTCTTGTTGGCAGCCAGTCTTAGCCTTCGGCGCCCGGCGCCCGGCGTAGACCTGGTGCCCGGCAGCTGAGTCTCAACCTTTCGTGGCCGGGGCCTCGGGGTAGATCTGAATTGCGGCGGCGGTCTCAACTGCTTCGGCGCCCAGCGCCGCAGCGGTGAACCTGGACTGCCGGCAGCGGTCTCAACCTTCAGCGCGGCGCGCTGGTAGACCTGTTGCGGCAGCCCGGTCTCCAGCCTTTAACGCCCGCTCGCGTCAGGGTGGACCTGGTGCCGGCAGCCGGTCTCAGCCTTTCGCGGCCGGCCTCAAGGTAGACCTGGTGCCGGCTGCCGGTCTCAGCCTTTCGCGCCGCGCCGTGGGGTAGACCTGGTGCTCGCAACCGGTCTCAGCCTTTCCCGCCGCGCCGCGGGGTAGATCTGATGCCGGCAGCCGGTCTCAGCCTTTCGCGGTTGGCCTCGGGGTAGACCTGGTGCCGACAGCCGGTCTCAGCCTTTCGGCGGCGGCCTCGGTAGACCTGGTGCGGCAACCCGGTCTCGCGCCTTTCGCACCCGCAGCGGGGTAGGCGTGAGTGCGGAAGCCGGTCTCAACCCTTTCCGCGCCCGGCGCCGTGGGGTAGGCGATGGTGCGGCGGCCCGGTCACCGGCGTTTAGCTGCGCGCGGGGAAGACCTACTGCTGGCAGCCGGTCTCCTGCTACGTGATTGGCCTCGAGGGTACCACCTGTTGCCGGCAGCGGTCACCGACCTTCGGCATGCGCGCCGGTAGAACCTGTTGCGGCAGCGGTCTCAACCTTTGTGCCAGCGCCTCGGGGTAGACCTGGTGCCGGCAGCCGGTCTCAACTTTTCGGCTGCGTCGGCGAGGGTGGACTCATGTTGCCGGCAGCCGGTCTCAGCCTTTCAGCCCGCGCCCTCGGGGGATAGACCTGGTGCGGCAGTCGGTCTCAGCCTTTGCGCGCGCCGCGAGTGAGACCTGGTGCGGCAGCCCGATCTCGGCCTTCGGCGCCGCGTCCACCGGGAGTAGACCATGATTGCCCGGCAGTCGGGTCTCAGCCTTTCCGCCCGCGCGGGGTGGACCTGGTGCCGGCAGCTGTCTCAACCTTTCGCGCTCGCGCCTCGAGGGTGGACCTGGTGCCGGCAGCGGTCTCGACGCTTTCAGCGCCCGCTCAGCGGGAGCTAGACCTGGTGCGGCAGCCGGTCTGAGCCTTTCGCGCAGCGCTGTGGTAGACCTGGTGCGGCAGCGGTCTCAGCCTTTCAGCGCCCAGCGCCCCTTCGCGAGTAGACCTGGTGGCGGCAGCGGTCTCAACCTTTCAGCGCGCCCGCCCGTAGGGAGTAGACCTGGTGCGGCAGCGGTCTCAACCTTTCGCGCCCAGCGCGCGGGGGTAGACCTAGTGCCCGGCAGCGGTCTCAGACCTTTCAGCTGCCCGGCGCCCGTAAGTAAGACCTAGTGCCGGCCAGCCCGGTCACCGACGCTTTCGGCGCCGCGCCGCAGGTAGACCTGGTGCGGCAGCGGTCTCGGCCTTTCGACGGCGGCCCGCGATGAAAGACCTGTTGCGACAGCCGGTCTCCAACCTTCAGCGCCCAGCGCTGTGGTAGACCTGGTGCCGGCAGCGGTCTCAGCCTTCTGCAGCCCTGCTAGGTGCGTGGACCTGGTGCCGGCAGCCCGGTCTCAACCTTTCAGCGGTTGGCCACCGGGGGTAGACCTGAATTGCCCGACAGCCCGGTCTCTCAACCTTTCGCGGCCGGCCTCGGGGGTGAACCTGAGTGCCCGGCAGCGGTCTCGACCTTCGCACCCGCCCGGCGGGGTAGGCGTGGTGCGGAAGCGGTCTCAGCCTTCCGCGCCGGCGCCCGTGGGGTAGGCGATGGTGCCGACAGCCGGTCACCGGCGTTTTTAAGCTGCGCGCTGAGGGAAGACCTGCTGCTGGCAGCCGGTCTCACCACCTGGCGGTTGGCCTCGAGGGTACACCTGTTGCCGGCAGCGGTCACCGGCCTTTATAGCGCCGCCCAGGGTAGACCTGTTGCCCGGCAGCGGTCTCAACCTTTAGCGCCAGCGCCTCGGGGTAGACCTGGTGCGGCAGCGGTCTCAACTTTCAGCTGCGCTCGCGGGGTAGACCATGTTGCGGCTGCGGTCTCAGCCTTCAGCGCCCAGCGCCTGTGGGTAGACCTGGTCGCGGCGGTCGGTCTTAGCCTTTTCAGCGCCAGCGCTTCGAAGGATAGAACCTGGTGCCGGCAGTCGGTCTCAACCTTTCCACGCCCGCCGCGGGGTAGACCTGGTGCCCGGCAGCCGGTCTCAACCTTTCGCGCTCGCGCGCGGGGTGGACCCATGATTGCCGGCAGCGATCTTAGACGCTTCGGCGCGCTCCAGCGCGTAGACCTGAGTGCGGCAGCGGTCTCAGACCTTTGCTGCCCAGCCTCGGGGTAGACCTGGTGCCGGCAGCGGTCTCAGCCTTCAGCGCCAGCGCCTTGTAGTAGACCTATTGGCGGCAGCCGGTCTCAGCGTTTCGCGCGCCCGCTAGCGGTAGACCTGGTGCCGGCAGCCCGGTCTCAACCTTTCGCGCGGCGCGCAGAGTAGACCTGGTTGCGGCAGCGATCTCCGAACTCTTCGTACGCCCAGCGCGCCGGTAGACCTGGTGCGGCAGCCGGTCTCGGCCTTCGGCCGCCTCGGCGGTAGACCTGTTGCCCGGCAGCGGTCTCCGGCCTTTCCAGCCCACCGTGGTAGACCTGTTGCGGCAGCGGTCACCGGCCTTTCAGCGCCGCGCAGAGTAGACCTGTTGCCGGCGAGCGGTCTCAACCTTCGACGCCCGGCGCGCGGTAGACCTGTTGCGGCAGCGGTCTTTGACCTTTTAGCGCCCGTGGAGTAGGGGTGGACCTGGTGCCCGGCAGCCCGGTCTCAACCTTCGGCGCCCAGCGCCCGCGATAGAAAGACCTGGTGCTGGCAGCGGTCTCAGCCTTTCAGCGCCCGGCGCCCTCGGTAGACCTGGTGCGGCAGCGGTCTCAGCCTTTCGCCCGGCGTCGCGGGGAGTGGACCTGGTGCCGGCAGCCGGTCTCAACCTTTACACAGCGCCCGGCGCTCAAGGTAGACCTGGTGCCGGCAGCGGTCTTAACTATTCAGCGCCCGGCTCCGTCAGGGTGAGACCCTGGTGCGGCAGCGGTCTCCAGCTGCTGGCGCCCTGCAGCAGGGGTAGACCCATGTTGCCCGGCAGCGGTCTCAGCCCTTTCGCGCCCGCGCCGCAGGGTAGACCTGGTGCCGGCAGCCGGTCTCAGACGCGCACCGGCAGCACGCGCAGGGGTAGACCTGATGCCGACAGCCCGGTCTCAGCCTTCGGCGCCCGCTGTGAGTAGACCTGGTGCCCGGCAGCGGTCTTTCGACACTGCCGCACCCTGCAGCGGGGTAGACCTGGTGCCGGCAGCCGGTCTCAACCTTTAATGCCGCGCAGCGAGGTAGGCGTGGTGCGGCGGCCGGTTCCGACGCTTCGGCGCTTGCGCCAGCGGGGTAGACCTGTTGCCGGCCGCGGTCTCAGCCTTTCCTGCCCAGCCTAGCGGGATGAGACCTGTTGCCCGGCAGCGGTCTACGACGCTTCAGCGCCCAGCGCGCAGGGTAGACCTGTTGCCGGCAGCGGTCTCAGCCTTTCGGCGCTACGCTGGGGTAGACCTGTTGCGGCAGCGGTCTCCGACCTTCAGCGCCCGGCGCCCGCAGAGTAGACCTGTTGCCGGCAGCGGTCTCACTGCCTTTAGCGGTTGGCCACCGGGGTACACCTGTTGCCGGCAGCGGTCTCGACGCCCTTCATGCGCCCGCCAGAGGTAGACCTGTTGCCCGGCAGCGGTCTCCAGCCTTCAGCGCGCCTCGGGGTAGACCTGGTGCCGGCAGCCGGTCTCAACTTTTCGGCGCTGCGGCGGTAGACATGTTGCCCGGCAGCGGTCTCAGCCTTTCGGCGCCCAGCGCGCGTATGGTAGACCTGGTCGCGGCGGTCGGTCTCAGCTTTTGCGCCCGGCGCTCGAGGTAGACATGAATTGCCGGCAGCGGTCACAGCTTTCAGCCCGCAGGATAGACCTGGTGCCGGCAGTCGGTCTCATCCTTTCCCGCCCGCCCAGCGGGGTGGACCTGGTGCGGCAGCCTGTCTCAGCCTTCAGCTCGCGGGGTAGACCTGGTGCCCGGCAGCGGTCTCGACGCTTCGCGCTCAGCGGGACAGACCTGGTGCGACAGCTGGTCTCAGCCATTTGCGCGCCAGCGCCCAGGGTAGACCCTGGTGCGGCAGCCCGGTCTCAGCCTTCGCGCCCGCGCCCTTGGTAGACCTGATGGCGGCAGCGGTCTCAGCCTTTCGCCCGCCCGGGGTAGACCTGGTGCGGCAGCGGTCTCTCAGCCTTTCAGCGCCCAGCGCGCGGGAGTAGACCTGGTGCGGCTGATCTCAGATTCTTCGCCCGGCGCTGGTAGACCCTGGTGCCGGCAGCGGTCACCGGCCTTTACAGCGCCCGGCGCGAGGAGTAGACCTGTTGCGGCAGCGGTCTCCAGCCTTCAGCGGCCCGGCGCATGCAGTAGACCTGGTGCCGGCAGCGGTCTCAGACGCTTTCAGCGCCGGCCCGCGGGAGTAGACCCTGGTGCCGGCAGCGGTCTCAGCCTTTCTGGCCCACGCGCTAAAGGTTGGAGCCTGGTGCGGCAGCGGTCTCAACCCTTTCAGCGGTTGGCCTCGAGGGTAGACCTGGTGCCGACAGCGGTCTCAGCCTTTGGCGGCCCGACACCCGCAGGTGAAAGACCATGGTGCCGGCAGCGGTCTCGACGCTTCGCGCCCGCGGCGGCGGGGTAGACGTGGTGCGGAAGCCGGTCTCAGCCTTTCACGCCCAGCTGCCGTGGGTAGACGTGTGGTGCGGCGGCGGTCTCAGGCGTTTTAGCTGCGCGGGGAAGACCTGCTGCTGGCAGCCCGGTCTCACCCTTTGCGCCCAGTTAGCGTCGGGGTACACCTAGTTGCCCGGCAGCGGTCTCGGCCTTTTCGCGCCAGCGCCGCAGGGGTAGACCTGTTGCGGCAGCGGTCTCAGCCTTTCAGCGCCCGGCGCACCGGGGTAGACCTGGTGCCCGCGACAGCGGTCTCTAGCTTTCAGCGCTGCGCGCCGAGGTGGACCATGGTGCCCGGCAGCGGTCTCGGCCTTCGGCGCCCGGCGCGGGGTAGACCTGGTCGCGACAGCTCGGTCTCAGCCTTCGCCGCGCCATCGGGGTAGACCTGGTGCGGCAGTCGGTCTCGACGCTTCGCGCCCGCCCTTGTGAGTAGACCTGTTGCCCGGCAGCCGGTCTCAACCTTCGGCTGCGCCTGCGGGGTAGACCTGGTGCCGGCAGCGGTCTCCAGCCTATTACGCGGCGCCCAGCGCAGAACCCTGGTGCGGCAGCGGTCTCAGCCTTTGCGGCCCGGCCCGCTAGGGTGAGACCTGGTGCGGCAGCGGTCTCAGCCTTTTCAGCGCCACGCCGCGGGGTAGACCTAGTGCCCGACAGCCCGGTCTCAGCCTTCAGCGCGGCGCCGCGAAGTAGACCTGGTGCCGGCGGCCAGTCTCAGACTCTTTCAGCGCCCGCGCGTAGACCTGGTGCGGCAGCGGTCTCGGCCTTCAGCGCCCGGCGCCTGTGGTAGACCTGTTGCCCGGCAGCCGGTCACCGGCCTTTCCCACGCCCGCCAGCGGGGTAGACCATGTTGCGGCAGCGGTCACCGACGCCTTTCGGCGCCCGCGGAAGTGAGACCTGTTGCCGGCAGCCGGTCTCAGCCTTTCCCGCCCCGCCGCGGGGTAGACCTGTTGCCGGCAGCCGGTTTCGGCCTTTTGCGCCCCGTCGTGGGGTGGACCTGGTGCCGGCAGCCGGTCTCAGCCTTTCGCGCCGCGCCGCGATGAAAGACCTGGTGCCGGCAGCCGGTCTCAGCCTTTCGCGCCGCGCCGCGGGGTAGACCTGGTGCCGGCAGCCGGTCTCAGCCTTTTGCGCCCCGTCGTGGGGTGGACCTGGTGCCGGCAGCCGGTCTCAGCCTTTCGCGGCCGGCCTCAAGGTAGACCTGGTGCCGGCAGCCGGTCTTAGCTATTCGCGCCGCGCCTCAGGGTAGACCTGGTGCCGGCAGCCGGTCTCAGCCTTTCGCGCCCTGCCGCGGGGTAGACATGTTGCCGGCAGCCGGTCTCAGCCTTTCGCGCCGCGCCGCGGGGTAGACCTGGTGCCGGCAGCGGTCTCGATTCAGCGCCGGGGTAGACCTGTTGCGGCAGCGGTCTCAACCTTCGGCGTAGACCTGTGCCCGGCAGCCGGTCTCAACCTTTCAGCGCCAGCGCCGAGGTAGACCCTGGTGCGGCGGCGGTCACCGACCTTCGGCACCCGTGCAGCAGGGTGAGACCTGGTGCCGGCAGCGGTCTCAGCCTTTATGTGCCAGCGCCCCAGAGGTAGGCGCTGGTGCCGGCGGCGGTTCTGCGACCTTTGCGCTGCGCCGAGGTAGACCTGTTGCCCGGCAGCCCGGTCTCAGCCTTTCCCTGCGTTGTGGGGATAGACCTGTTGCCGGCAGCGGTCTCGACCACTTCGGCGCCGGCGCCGCAGGGTGGACCTGTTGCCGGCAGCGGTCTCAGCCTTCGGCGCCCGGCGCGCGTGAAAGACCTGGTGCGGCAGCGGTCTCAGCCTTTCAGCGCCCGGCGCGGGAGTAGACCCTGAGATTGCGGCAGCCGGTCTCAACGCTTTAAGCGCCCGGCGCGCAAAGGTAGACCTGGTGCCCGTGGCCCGATCTCAACAACTTCGGCGCCCAGCGCAGCGGTAGATTACAGACTGCCCGGCAGCGGTCACCGACGCTTCACGGCGCTCGCGCGTTAAATTGGAACCTGAATTGCCCGGCAGCCGGTCTCAACCTTCGCACCCAGCAGCGTAGGCGCGTGCGGGCGGTCTCAGCCCGCTTTCACGCCCGGCGACCGCGTAGGCCGTGGTGCGGCTGGCGATGTCTCGGCGTTCAGCAGTCTAGCGCGAGGAAGACCTGCTGCTGGCAGCGGTCTCACGCCTTTCAGCGGTTGGCCACCGGGGTACACCTGGTGCGGCGGCGGTCGACCTTTCGCCAGCGCGCCAGAAGTAGACCTGTTGCCGGCAGCCCGATCTTAGCCTTTTGCGCGGCGCCACCGGGAGTAGACCACCTGGTGCGGCAGCGGTCTTAGCTTTTAAGCACTGCGCCCGTGGAGTAGACCTGGTGCTGGCGGCGGTCTCACCCGCTTTCGGCGGTTGGCCTCGGGGTACCTGGAGCCGCCAGTTGGTCGACCTTCGCGGCGGCGCCCTTGGGGTAGACCACCAGTGCCCGGCGAAACGCGGTCTCAGCCTTTGCGCCCGCCCACTTAGAGGTAGACCTGGTGCGGCAGCGGTCTCGGCCTTCAGCGCCCAGCGCCTTGGTAGACCCTGAATTGCCGGCGAAGCGGTCTCCAGACTTTCGGCGGCCTGGTGGAGCCTAGTGCCGCGACAGCCCGGTCCTCAACCTTTCGGCCCGCCCAGCGTGTAGACCTGGATTGCGGCAGCGGTCACCGACCTTCGCACCCTGCGCTGTGAGACCTGGTGCGGCAGCGGTCTCAACCGCACAATGCAGCGCCCAGCGGGTAGGCGGTGGTGCCGGCTGACTGATTCGAGCCTTTTCGGCGCGCCAGCGGGGTAGAACCTGGTGCGGCAGCGGTTCTGCGCAGCTACTTCAGCTGCCCAGCAGCGCGCAGATAGACCTGTTGCCGGCAGCGGTCACCGGCGCTTCGGCGCCCAGCGCCGCGGGTAGACCTGAATGCGGCAGCCCGGTCTCAGCCTTCAGCTGCCAGCGCGCGATGGAAAGACCTGGTGCCGGCAGCCCGGTCTCAGCTCCAGCGCCAGCGCGTAGCGGTAGACCTGGTGCGGCGGCGGTCTCCAGCCTTTCGCGACCTCGCGGGTAGGTGGACCTGGTGCCGGCAGCCAGTCTCAGCCTTCGGCGACCTCAAGGTAGACCTGTGTGCCGGTGCCGGTCTCCAGCACCTTTTCGCGGCGCCGTGGAGTCTGGTGCTGCATCGGTCTCAGTTTCCCGCCCAGCGCCCTTGGTAGATCCTGAATCGCGGCGAGCGGTCTCAGCCTTTCAGCGGTTAGCTTTGGGGTAGGCCTGGTGCGTCAGCGGTCTCAGCCTTTGCGGCGGCCCGACCTCGGGGGTGGAGCCTGGTGCGGCAGCGGTCTTCGACCTTTCGCACCCGCCCAGCGGGGTAGACGCTGGTGCGGGCAGCGGTCTCAACCTTTCCGCGCCCGGCGCCCGTGGGGTAGACGGCGTGGTGCGGCGGCCGGGTCTCAGCGTTTGGCCTGGCGCGGGAAGACCTGCTGCTGGCAGCCGGTCTCACACAGCGGTTGGCCTCGGTGCACCTGGTGCGGCAGCGTCGGCCTTTAGCGCCAAGTGAACCTGTTGCCGGCAGCCGATCTCAGCTGGCGCCCGGCGCTCAGGGTAGACCTGGTGCGGCAGCCAGTCTTAACACGCATTTCTGCGCGCTGAGACCTGCTGCTGGCAGCGGTCTCACCGCACCGGGTTGTACCGGTACACCTGGTGCGGCAGCGGTCTCATCCTTTCCAGCCCGCCCGCTAGGCAGACCTGGTGCGGCAGCGGTCTCAACCTTCGGCGGCGCCGTAGACCTGGTGCCGGCTGGCCCGATCTCTCAGACTCTCTTCGCGCCCGCGCCGTATCGGTAGACCACAGATTGCCCGGCAGCCCGGTCTCGACCTTTCGCGCGCCGCCGCGTAGGCCTGGTGCGAGCGGTCAGGTCACCATTTCCGCGCCCAGCGCAGCGAATGAGCGCTGGTGCCGGCGGCGGTCTACCTGCGGCGCTTTCAGCGCTCAGCGCCCTCGCCAGGGTAGACCTGCTGCCGGCAGCCGGTCTCAACCTGCCGCGCCCGCCCGTCGTAGGGCCTATTGCCGGCCAGTTACTGACGCGGTTCACCGGCCTTTTCGGCGCCAGCGCCCGCCCAGAGGTAGACCTGTTGCGGCAGCGGTCTCAGCCTTTAAGCCCGTCGTGGGGTGGACCTGTTGCCCGGCAGCGGTCTCCAGCCTTCGGCGCGAGTAGACCTGTTGCCCGGACAGCCCGGTCTCAACGCTTCGGCGCCCGGCGCCGGTAGACAGACCTGTTGCGGCAGCGGTCTTAGCCTTTCCAGCCCGCCGCGGGGTAGACCTGGTGAAGCAGCGGTCTCAGCCTTTAGCGGCCCGGCCTCAGAGTAGACCCTGAGATTGCGGCAGCGGTCTTTCAGCGCCCAGCGCCTCAGAATTAGACTGGTGCGGCAGCCCGGTCTCTCAACGGCGCGGTGATGGTGCGGGCCGGTCTCAGCCTTCGCGCCCGCGTGGTAGACCTGTTGCCGGCAGCGGTCTCAGACTTTCGGCGGCCTCAGGTAGACCGAATTGCGGCAGCCGGTCTCAACCTTCAGGCGCCCGCGTAGGTAACCCTGGTGCCGGCAGCTGGTCTCGACCTTTACGCCCTCAGCGGGTAGACCTGGTGCGGCAGGCGGTCTCAACCTTTTCGGCGGCCGCCCTGCGTCAGTGGACTTGGTTGCCGGCAGCCAGTCTCGACCTTTCGCGCCTTAGCGCCAGCGGGGTAGACCTGTTGCGGCAGCGGTCTCAGCCTTTCTCGGCGCCCAGCGCCCATCGGGGTAGACCACAATTGCCGGCAGCCCGGTCTACCGGCCTTCGCCAGCGCCGGCGGCGAGGTGAGACCTGGTGCGCGACAGCGGTCTCAGCCCACTTTAGTCGCCCGCGCCCGGGGTGAACCTGGTGCGGCAGCGGTCTCGACGCTTCAGCGCCCAGCGCGAAGTAGACCTGGTAGCCGTTAGCAAGTCTTTTGCCTTTCGCGACCCAGCGCTCGCTGGTAGACCATGGTGCCGGCAGCCGGTCGGCTGCTTCAGCGGCGACCTGGGATGTAGACCTGGTGCCGGCAGCTGGTCTCAGCCTTCGCGCCCGCTGCTTGGTAGACCCTGGTGCGGCGGTCTCAGCCCTTCGCGCCCAGCGTAGACCTGGTGCCGGCAGCCGGTCCTAGACCTTCTGCACCCGCGTGAGGTAGACCTGGTGCGGCAGCGGTCTCGACCTTTCTTGCCCTGCGCGTGTTAGACCTGGTGCGGCAGGCGGTCTTAGCTTAGCGCCCGGCGCCCTTGTGGGTAGACCTGGTGCGGCAGCCGGTCTCCAGCCTTTCGGCGCTTCACGTTGTGGGGTGGACCTGGTGCGGCAGCCAGTCTCAGCCTTTAGCGCGGCGCCCGTAGTAGACCTGTTGCCGGCTACGGTCTTAGCCTTTACGGCGCGCGCCCGTAGTAGACCTGGTGCGGCAGCTGGTCTGCAGCCTTTAAGCTGCCGGCCTCGGTTAGACCTGGATTGCGGCAGCGGTCTCAACTATTAGCGCCCGGCGCTTCCGGGGTAGACCTGTTGCCGGCAGCGGTTTTGCCTTCAGCGCGCGCCCTTGTAGATAGCGCCTGTTGGCGGCAACCCGGTCTCAACAACACTTTCGGCGTCGGCGCCGCGGGATAGACCTGGTGGCGGCAGCTATCTCGACTTCGCGCCCGCGCGGGGTAGACCTGAAGTGCGGCAGCCCGATCTCAGCCTTTGACGGCCATTTTCGGGGTAGACCATGGTGCGGCTGCGGTCTCAACCTTTAGTGCCCGTGCCGCTGAGGTAGACCTGGTGCCCGGCAGCCTATCTCAGCCTTCGGCGCTTGTTGTGGGGTGGACCTGGTGCGGCAGCGGTCTCAGCCTTTTAGTGGCCGACCTCGAGGTAGACCTGGTGCCCGGCTGCGGTCTCAGACTTTCGCGGCCGACCTACCGGGGTAGACCTGTTGCGGCAGCGGTCTCTCAACCTTCGCGCCCAGCGCGCTGGGTAGACCTCTTGTTGGCAGCCAGTCTTAGCCTTTGGCGCGGCGCGCTGAGTAGACCTGGTGCCCGGCAGCTGGTCTCAACCTTCGGCGCCAGCGCGCGCGTGTAGACCTGAGTGCGGCAGCGGTCTCCGACGCTTCGCGCTCACGCGTGGGGTAGATCTGGTGCCGGCAGCCCGGTCTCAACCTTTCGCACCCGCCAGCTGGGGTAGGCGTGGTGCGGAAGCCCGGTCTCCAGCCTTTCCGCGCCCAGCGCGTTAGGGTAGGCGTGGATTGCCGGCGGCGGTCTCGGCGTTTTGGCGCTTTGCGCTCGCGGGGAAGACCTGCTGCTGGCAGCCCGGTCTCACCGCTTCAGCGATTGGCCTCGGGGTACACCTGGTGCCCGGCAGCCGGTCACCGACCTTTTTAGCGCCCGGCGCGCAGGGTAGACCTGTTGCCCGGGCAGCCCGATCTTAGCCTTTAAGCGGCAGCGCCTCGGGGTAGACCTGGTGCGGCAGCGGTCTTAACTTTTACGCTGCTGCGCGCAGGTAGACCTGGATTGCTGGCAGCCCGGTCTCACCACTTCGCGGTTGGCCTCGGGGTACACCTGGTGCCGCCAGTTGGTCTCGGCCTTTCGCGGCCAGCGCCCGGAGTAGACCTGGTGCGGCAGGCGGTCTCAACCTTTGCGCCCGCGCAGGGTAGACCTGTTGCGGCAGCGGTCTCTCAGCCTTCAGCGCCCAGCGCGTAGACCTGGTGCCGGCAGCGGTCTCGAACTTTTCTACGGCCCGACCTCGGGGTAGACCTGGTGCCGGCAGCCGGTCTCAGCCTTCGGCCCGCCCGCTGGGTAGACCTGGTGCGGCAGCGGTCACCGACGCTTCGCACCCCAGCGGGGTAGACCTGGTGCGGCGGCCGGTCTCAACCTTTAATGCAGCCCGCGCGCGGAGTAGGCGTGGTGCCCGGCGGCGGTTCTGACGCTTCGGCGCTCTCGCCCGTGAAGTGAACCTGTTGCGGCGCCCGGTCTCAGCCTTCCTGCCCGCCCGGCGGGATGAACCTGTTGCGGCAGCCCGGTCTCGGCCTTCAGCCAGCGCCGCCGAGGTAGACCTGTTGCCCGGCAGCCCGGTCTCCAACCTTCGCGCCCGCGCGATGAAAGACCTGGTGCCCGACAGCCGGTCTCAACCTACTTCGGCGCCCGGCGCCATGAGTAGACCTGGTGCCCGACAGCCGGTCTCAGCCTGCGCCCGTCGTGAGGTGGACCTGGTGCCGGCAGCCGGTCTCGACCTTCCGGCGGCCTCAAGGTAGACCTGGTGCGGCTGCCCGGTCTCAACCTTTCGGCGCTTGGCGCGTGGGAGTAGACCTGGTGCTGCGCAACCGGTCTCAGCCTTTCCCACGCGGCGCCCTGCGGGTGAGATCTGATGCCGGCAGCCCGGTCTCAGCCTTCCAGCGGTTGGCAGGGTAGACCTGGTGCCGTCAGCCGGTCTCTCAGCCTTTCAGCGGCCCGACCTCGGGGTAGAGCCCTGGTGCCCGGCAGCGGTCTTGGCCTTCGCACCCGCCCAGCGGGGTAGGCGTGGTGCGGAAGCGGTCTCAACCTCTTCACGCCCAGCGCCGTGGGGTAGAGCGATGGTGCGGCGGCCCGGTCACCGGCGTTCGGCTGCGCCAGCGGGAAGACCTGCTGCAGCGGCCGGTCCTCACCACTTCGCGGTTGGCCTCAGGGTACACCTGGTGCGGCAGCGGTCATCGACCTAGCGCCAGCGCGCCCAGGAGTGGACCTGTTGCCGGCAGCGATCTCTTAACCTTTCGCGCCTCGGGTAGACCTGGTGCGGCAGCCGGTCTTAACTTTACGTGCGCCCGCTGAGGTAGACCTGGTGCTGGCAGCGGTCTCACCCCTTTAAGCGGTTGGCCTCGGGGACACCTGGTGCCGCCAGTTGGTCTCAACCTTCCGGCGGCGCCCTAGCGGAGTAGACCTGAATGCCGGCAGGCGGTCTCAGCACCTTTAAGCCCCGCCGCAGGAGTAGACCTGTTGCGGCAGCCAGTCTCAGCCTTCGGCGCCCGGCGCCTCCGAGGGTAGACCTGGTGCCAGCAGCGGTCTCAACTTTTCCAGCTGCGCCCCTGTGGTAGACATGTTGCCCGGCAGCGGTCTCAGCCTTCAGCGCCCGCGCGCACGGTAGACCTAGTGCGACAATTCGGTCTTAGCCCTGCGCAGCGCCTCGAGGTAGACATGGTGCGGCAGCGGTCTCGGCCTTCGCGCCCGGCGCCAGGTGTGAACCTGGTTCCGGCAGTCGGTCTCATCCTTTCCGCCCAGCCGCGGGGTGGAGCCTGAGTGCCGGCAGCCTGTCTCAGCCTTTCTGGCATTTCGCCCAGCGGGGGTGGACCCATGATTGCCGGCAGCGGTCACCGGCACTTCACGCGCTTCTTGTATGAACCACATGGTGCGGCAGCCGGTCTTACCCTATTCGCCCGGCGCTGCGGGGGTAGACCTAGTGCCGGCAGCCGGTCTCAGCCTTTAGCCAGCCAGCGGGGTAGACCTGATTGCCGGCAGCGGTCTCAACCTTTCAGGCGCCAGCGCCGCTGGGAGTAGACCTGGTGCGGCGGCCAGTCTCAGACTCTTCGCGCCAGCGCCCTATGAACCCTGGTGCCCGGCAGCGGTCTCAGCACTTCGGCGCCCAGCGCCCTTGTAGACCCATGTTGCCGGCAGCGGTCTGGCCTTTCCCGCCCGCCGCGGGGTAGACCATAGTGCCCGGCAGCCCGGTCACCGACGCTTCGCGCAGCGCCGCCAGGAGTAGACCTGTTGCGGCAGCGGTCTCAGCCTTTCCAGCCCGCCCGCGTAGTGAACCTGTTACCCGGCAGCCCGGTTTTGACCTTCCGGCGCGCGCGCGCAGAGGTAGACCCTGTTGCCGGCAGCGGTCTCAGCCTTTAAGCGCCCATCGTGAGGTGGACCTGGTGCGGCAGCGGTCTCAACCTTCGCGCCCGGCGCCCATAGAGTAAGACCTGTTGCGGCAGCGGTCTCAGCCTTTCCACGCCCGCGCGGGGTGTTAGACCTGGTGCCGGCAGCGGTCTCAGCCTTTAGCGGCCCGGCCTCAAAGGTAGACCTGGTGCGGCAGCGGTCTTAGCTATTCGCGCCAGCGCCTCAGGGTAGACCTGGTGCCCGGCAGCCCGGTCTCAACCTTCCCGGCAGCCCGCGTAGAGTAGACATGTTACCCGACGGCGGTCTCCAGCCTTCCGGCGCCCGGCGCTGGCGGTAGACCTGGTGCCAGCAGCCGGTCTCCAGACTTTCTCGGCCCGGCCTCAAAATAGACCGGGTGCGGCAGTCGGTCTCAGCCTTTCAGCGCCCGCCCGCTGGTGTAGACCTAGTGCCCGGCAGCGGTCGACCTTTCGCACCTTGCAGCGGGGTAGACCTGGTGCCCGGCAGCGGTCTCAGCCTTTAACGCCAGCGCCGCTGAGGTAGGCGATGTTACCCGGCGGCGGTTCACGACACTTCAGCGCCCGCGCCCAGAGGTAGACCTGTTGCGGCAGCGGTCTCAGCCTTTCCTGCCCGCCCGCGGGATAGACCTGTTGCCGGCAGCGGTCTCCGACCTTCGGCAGCGGCGCGCAGAGTAGACCTGTTGCGGCAGCGGTCTCAGCCTTCGGCGCCGCGCGTGAAGACCTGGTGCGGCGGCGGTCTCAACTGCGCGCGCCCAGCGCAGTGGAGATTTCGGTGCCGGCAGCCGGTCTCAGCCTTTCGCCCGTGGTGGTGGACCTGAATTGCCCGGCAGCCCGGTCTCAACCTTTAGCGGTTGGCCTCGGGGTAGACCACAGATTGCCGACAGCGGTCTCCAGCTTCAGCGGCCCGACCTCGGGGTAGACCTGGTGCGGCAGCGGTCTCGACCTTCGCACCCGCGCAGCGGGGTAGGCGTGGTGCCGGAAGCCGGTCTCAACCTTTCCGCGGCGCCGTGGGGTAGACCACTGGTGCGGCGGCGGTCTCGGCGTTCGGCTGCTGCCCTGAGGAAGACCTGCTGCTGGCAGCGGTCTCACCCTTCAGCGGTTGGCCTCGGGGGTACACCTGGTGCCGCTAGTTGGTCACCGACCTTTCGCGGCAGCGCGCGGGGTAGACCTGGTGCGGCAGAGCGGTCTCAACCTTTGCGCCCCACGCCGCTGGGTAGACCTGGTGCCGACAGCGGTCTCAGCCTTCAGCGGCCGACCTCGATCGTAGACTTGGTGCGGTAGCCAGTCTCGACCTTTTCAGCGCGCAGCGCCCTGGCAGAGTAGACCTGTTGCGGCAGCGGTCTCAGCCTTTCGGCGCCCAGCGCCCTTGGTAGACCCTGGTGCCGACAGCCGGTCTCCAGCCTTTCGCGGCGGCCTCGGGGGTAGACCTGGTGCGGCAGCCCGGTCTCCAACCTTCGCACCGCGCCGCCCGGGTAGACCTGGTGCCGACAGCGGTCACCGACCTTTACAGCGCCCGGCGCCGCGGCAGTAGACCTGTTGCCCGTTAGCAAGTCTTTGCCTTTTCGGCGCCCGGCGCGCGTAGACCTGGTGCGGCAGCGGTCACCGACGCTTTCAGCGGCGGTACCGGGATAGACCTGGTGCCGGCAGCTGGTCTCAGCCTTCGGCGCCCGGCGCTCGCGGTAGACCTGGTGCCCGGCGGCGGTCTCAACCTTCAGCGCCCGCGCCCGCGTAGACATGTTGCGGCTACGGTCTTAGCCTTCGGCCGGCGCCCAGCGGTAGACCTGGTGCGGCAGCCGGTCTCAACCTTCGCGGCCGGCCTTGGGGTGAACCTGGTGCCCGGCTGCCGGTCTCAACCTTCGGCGCCTACGTTGTGGGGTGGACCTGGTGCGGCAGCCAGTCTCAGCCTTCGCGGCCACGACCTCGGGGGTAGACCTGGTGCCCGGCAGCCGGTCTCTCAGCCCTTTAGCGCCCAGCGCCGCAGGTAGACCTGATTGCCGGCTACCGGTCTTAGCCTTCGGCGCCCGGCGCGCGTAAGTAGACCTAGTGCCGGCAGCTGGTCTCAACCTTTCGCTGCCGACCTCGGGTTAGACCTGGTGCGGCAGCCGGTCTCAACTATTCAGCGCCCGGCATACCGGGGTAGACCCTGTTGCGGCAGCCCGGTTTTGCCTTCCGGCGCCCGGCGCGTAGATAGAGCCTGTTGGCGGCAGCGGTCTCAACCTTCGCGTCGGCGCGTAGGATAGACCTGGTGGCGGCAGCCGGTCACCGACCTTTCGCACCCCTCCAGCGGGGTAGACCTGGTGCCCGGCAGCCGATCTCAGCCTTTCGCGGCCGTACTCGGGGTAGACCTGGTGCGGCTGCCCGGTCTCAACCTTTAGTGCGTGCCCGAGGTAGACCTGGTGCCGACAGCCTATCTCAACCTTCCGGCGCCTTGTTGTGGGGTGGACCTGGTGCGGCAGCCCGGTCTCCAGCCTTTGTGGCCCGACCTCGGGGTAGACCTTGTGCCGGCTGCGGTCTCCAGACTTTCGCGGCCGACCTGCGGGGGTAGACCTGTTGCCGGCAGCCGGTCTCAGCCTTTCGCGCCGCGCCTCGGGGTAGACCTGGTGCCGGCAGCTGGTCTCAGCCTTTCGCGGCGGGCCTCGGGGTAGATCTGGTGCCGGCAGCCGGTCTCAACCTTTCGCGCCGCGCCGCAAGGTAGACCTGGTGCCGGCAGCCGGTCTCAACCTTCGGCGCTGCGCCCGTGGGGTAGACCTGGTGCGGCAGCGGTCTCAACCTCTTACACGCAGCGCCGCGGGGTAGACCTGGTGCGGCAGCCCGGTCACCGGCCTTTCAGCGCCCACGGCGCTGGTAGACCTAGTGCGGCAGCGGTCTCAGCCTTTCGCGCCCAGCGCCTCGGGGGTAGACCTGTTGCCGGCAGTCTGTCACCGACCCTTTAAGCGCCCGGCGCCCGCCAGGGTAGACCTGTTGCCGGCAGCCCGGTCTCCAGCCTTTCGCGCGGCGCCCTCGGGGTAGACCTGGTGCCAGCAGCCGGTCTCAGCTTTCAGCGCCGGCCGCGCGTGTAGACATGTTACCCGGCAGCGGTCTCAGCCCTTTCAGCGCCCGGCGCCCGTGTAGACCTGAGTGCGGCAGTCGGTCTTAGCCTTTTAGCGCCCGGCGCTTCGGGGGTAGACATGGTGCGGCAGCCCGGTCACCGACGCTTCGGCGCTGACGCCACAGGAGTAGACCTGGTGCGGCAGTCAATCTCATCCTTTCCACGCCCGCCCTTGGTAGACCTGGTGTTGGCAGCCTGTCTCAGCCTTTCGCGCTCGCCCGCGGGGTGGACCTAGTGCCGGCAGCCCGGTCTCGACCTTCAGCGCCCGCTCAGCGGGAGTAGACCTGGTGCGGCAGCGGTCTTAGCCTATTCGCCCGGCGCGCTGGTAGACCTGGTGCCGGCAGCGGTCTCTCAGCCTTCGCGCCCGCCCGCAGTGAACCCTGGTGGCGGCAGCGGTCTCAACCTTCAGCGCCCTCCAGCGGGGAGTGGACCTGGTGCGGCAGCCCGGTCTACCGACGCTTCAGCGCCCCGCCAGCGGGGGTAGACCTGGTGCCGGCAGCGGTTTCGACCTTCGGCGCGCGCCGCCGGGGTAGACCTGTTGCCCGACAGCCCGGTCTCAACCCTTCGGCGCCCAGCGCGCTGATGAAAGACCTAGTGCCGACAGCCCGGTCTCAGCACTTCAGCGCCCAGCGCCCGTGGTAGACCTGGTGCCCGGCAGCGGTCTCAGCCTTTTGCGCCCGTCGTCTGTGGCCCGGACCTGGTGCCGACAGCCGGTCTCCAGCCTTTAAGCGGCCGGCCTCAAGATATACCTGGTGCGGCAGCGGTCTCAGCTATTAAGCGCTGCGCCTCAGGGGTAGACCTGGTGCCGGCAGCCCGGTCTCCGACCTTCGCACCCGCCAGCGGGGTAGACACGTATTGCCCGGCAGCGGTCTCAGCCTTTCGGCGCCAGCGCCCTGGTAGACCTGGTGCCCGGCAGCCCGATCTCGAACTTTCAGCGGCCCGGCCTCGGGGTAGACCTGGTGCCGACAGCGGTCACCGACCTTTAGCGGCCCGACCTCAAGATAGACCTGGTGCCCGGCAGCGGTCTCAGCTATTAAGCGCCCAGCGCCTCAGGGTAGGCGATGGTGCGGCTGACGATTCTGACCTTCAGCGATGCGCCGCGGGGTAGACCTGTTGCCGGCCGCCGGTCTCAGCCTTTCCTGCCCCGCCGCGGGGTAGACCTGTTTCCGGCAGCGGTCACCGACCTTCAGCGGCCGGCCTCAAAGGTAGACCCGAATTGTCGGCTGCGGTCTCAACCTTTTCGCGGCGGCCTCAAAGGTAGAGCCCTGGATTGCGGCAGCGGTCTCGGCACCTTCGGCGGCGCTCGCGTAGACCTGGTGCCGGCAGCCCGGTCTCAGCCTTTCAGCGGTTGGCCTCGGGTTAGACCTGGTGCCGGCAGCCGGTCTCAGCTATTCGCGCCGCGCCTCAGGGTAGACCTGGTGCCGGCAGCCGGTCTCAGCCTTTCGCGCCTTGCCGCGGGGTAGACCTGGTGCCGCTAGCCGGTCTCGGCCTTTCGCGGCCGGCCTCGGTTTAGACCCGGTGCCGGCAGGTGGTCTCGGCCTTTCCCGCCTTGCCGCGGGGTAGACCTGGTGCCGCTAGCGGTCTGGACCTTCAGCTGACGACCTCAAAGGTGAACCTGGTGTCGGCAGCCCGGTCTCAACCTTTTCGCGGCCCGACTACTCGGGGTAGACCGCAAATTGCCGGCAGCCGGTCTCAGCCTTTCCATGCCCGCCCATGAGATAGACCTGTTACCCGGCAGCGGTCTCAGCCTTTCGGCGCCCGGCGCCTCGGGGTAGACCTGGTGCCAGCAGCGGTCTCAACTTTTAGCGCCAGCGCCCGTAGCGGAGCATGTTGCGGGCAGCGGTCTCAGCCTTCGGCGCGCCCGCGTAGACCTGGTGCGGCAGTCGGTCTTAACCTTTGCGCCCAGCGCCTCAGGGGTAGACATGGTGCCCGGCAGCGGTCTCGACGCTTCGGCGCGCGCCACAGGGTAGACCTGGTGCGGCAGTCAATCTCATCCTTTCCCGCCCCGCCGCGGGGTAGACCTGGTGTTGGCAGCCTGTCTCAGCCTTTCGGCGCTTCGCGCGGGGTGGACCTAGTGCCCGGCAGCGATCTCGACCTTCAGCGCCGCTCAGCGAGGTAGACCTGGTGCCGGCAGCGGTCTTAGCCTATTGCGCTTGGCGCCATGGTAGACCCTAGTGCGGCAGCCCGGTCTCAGCCTTCAGCCCGCCCGTGAACCTGGTGGCGGCAGCCGGTCTCAGCTTCAGCCCTCGGCGGGGTGGACCTGGTGCGGCAGCGGTCACCGGCCTTTAGCGCCCGCTGGCGGAGTAGACCTGGTGCCGGCAGCGGTTTCGACCTTTCGGCGCGCCGCAGAGTAGACCTGTTGCGGCAGCGGTCTCAGCCTTTCGGCGCCCAGCGCCCGCGATGAAAAGACCTGGTGCCGGCAGCGGGTCTCAGCCTTCGGCGCCCGGGCGCGTGGTAGACCTGGTGCCGGCAGCCGGTCTCAGCCTTTTGCGCCCCGTCGTGCGGCGGACCTGGTGCCGGCAGCCGGTCTCAGCCTTTCGCGGCCGGCCTCAAGATATACCTGGTGCCGGCAGCCGGTCTCAGCTATTCGCGCTGCGCCTCAGGGTAGACCTGGTGCCGGCAGCCGGTCTCGGCCTTCGCACGCACCCAGCGGGGGTAGACATGTTGCCGGCAGCGGTCTCAGCCTTCGCGCGCCCGGCTGGTAGACCTGGTGCGGCAGCGGTCTCAGACTTTAGCGGCCGACCACGGGGGTAGACCTTGTGCGGCAGCGGTCTCAGCCTTCCGGCGCCCCGCGTAGACCTAGTGCCGACAGCCCGGTCTCGACGCTTCGCGGCCGGCCTCAAGATAGACCTGGTGCGGCAGCGGTCTCAACTATTCGGCGCCCGGCGCCTCCAGGGGTAGGCGATGGTGCGGCCCGGCCGATTCTGACCTTTCAGCGATGCGCCGCGGGGTAGACCTGTTGCCGGCCGCCGGTCTCAGCCTTTCCTGCCCCGCCGCGGGGTAGACCTGTTTCCGGCAGCCGGTCTCGGCCTTTCGCGGCCGGCCTCAAGGTAGACCTGGTGTCGGCTGCCGGTCTCAGCCTTTTGCGGCCGGCCTCGGGGTAGACCTGGTGCCGGCAGCCGGTCTCGGCCTTTCGCGCCGCGCTGCGGGGTAGACCTGGTGCCGGCAGCCGGTCTCAGCCTTTCGCGGTTGGCCTCGGGTTAGACCTGGTGCCGGCAGCCGGTCTCAGCTATTCGCGCCGCGCCTCAGGGTAGACCTGGTGCCGGCAGCCGGTCTCAGCCTTCGGCGCCTTGCAGCGGGGTAGACCCTGGTGCGCTAGCGGTCACCGACCTTCAGCGGCCGGCCACCGGTTTAGACCGGTGCGGCAGGTGGTCGGCCTTTCCGCCTTGCAGCGGGGGTAGACCTGAATTGCCGCTAGCCCGGTCTCAGTCTTTCGACACGACCTCGGGGGTAGACCTGGTGCCAGCATCCGGTCTCAGCCTTTTAGCACGCCCAGCGCCGTGGGAGTAGACCTGGTGCCGAGAGCGGTCTCAGCCTTTTGTGCCGCCCACGGGGGTAGACCTGTTGCCCGGCAGTCGGTCTTAGCCTTCGGCGCCCGGCGTCGGCGGTAGACCTGGTGCTACTTAACCCGGTCGGCCTTTCCCGCTAGCGGCGGGGTAGATCTAGTGCCGACAGCCGGTCTCCAGACTTTCGCGGCGGCCTCGAGGGGTAGACCTGGTGCCCGGCAGCCAATCTCGGTGTTTAGCGCACCCGCCCGGCGGGAGTAGACCTGGTGCGGAAGCGGTCTCAGCCTTTCCGCGCGGCGCGCGGCGAGTAGGCGATAGTGCCGGCGGGCGGTCTCGGCGTTTGGCGCTGCGCCGAGGAAAACCTGGTGCCCGGCAGCGGTCTCACCCTTCAGCGGTTGGCCTCGGGAATTTTACCTGATTGCCCGGCAGCGGTCTCAGACTCTTAAGCTGCGCCCGCGGGTGAGACCTGGTGCCCGGCAGCGGTCTTAGCTCTTCAGCGCCCGGCGCCTTGGTAGACCTGTTCCCGGCAGCGGTCTCAGCCTTTCGGCAGCCCAGCGTGGTGAGACCTGTTGCCCGACAGCCCGGTCTCAGCCTTTAAGCGGCCGGCCTCGTCGTAGACTTGGTGCGGTAGCCAGTCACCGACCTTTCGCGCAGCGCCGCGGGGAGTAGACCTATTGCGGCAGCCCGGTCTCAGCCTTTCGGCGCCCGGCGCGCCAGGTGAACCTGGTGCGGCAGCCAGTCACCGACCTTTCGGCGCCCGGCGCCCAGCGTGGTAGACCTGGTGCCCGGCAGCGGTCTCAGCCTTTCAGCGGCCGACCTCGAGGGTAGACCTGGTGCCGGCTGCCGGTCTCAACCTTCCGGCGCCCTCGTTGTGGGGGTGGACCTGGTGCGGCAGCCAGTCTCAACCTTCCAGCGGCCGACCTCTAGGTAGACCTGGTGCCCGGCAGCGGTCTCAACCTTCGCGCACAGCGCTAGTAGACCTGTTGCCCGGCTACGGTCTTAGCCTTCGGCGCCCGGCGCGCTAGCAGTAGACCTAGTGCTGGCAGCTGGTCTCCAACCGCTTCAGCGGCCGACCTCGGGGTTAGACCTGGTGCGGCCAGCCCGGTCCTCAACTAATAGTGCCGGCGCCTCGGGTAGACCTGTTGCGGCAGCGGTCACCGACCTTCGGCGCCCGGCGCTTCGGGAGTAGACCTGTTGCCGGCAGCCAGTCTCAGCCTCTTCGCGCCCGCGCGGTAGACCTGAATTGCCCGGCAGCGGTCACCGACCTTTCCCGCCCGCCGCGGGGGTAGACCTGTTGCCCGGCAGTCTGTCTCGACGCTTTAAAGCGCCCGGCGTTGCAGGGTAGACCTGTTGCTGGTAGCCGGTCTCAGCCTTTCCACGCCCGCCCGCGAGGGTAAACCTGTTGCCCGGCAGCCGCTCTCGACCTTTAGCTCCAGCGCCGCCAAGGTAGACCTGTTGCCGGCAGCCGGTCTCAACCTTCGGCGCCCGGCGCTGGTGAAAGACCTGGATTGCCGGCGGCGGTCTCAGCCTTTCGGCGCCCAGCGCCCGTAGACCTGGTGCCGGCAGCGGTCTCAGCCTTTTAAGCCCGTCGTAGGGGTGGACCTGGTGCCGGCAGCCGGTCTCAACCTTCGCGGCCGGCCTCAAGGTAGACCTGGTGTCGGCTGCGGTCTCAGCCTTTTAGCGGCCGACACCGGGGAGTAGACCACAATTGCGGCAGCGGTCACCGACCTTTCAGCGCCCGGCGCTCGCGAGGTAGACCTAGTGCCCGACGGCGGTCTCAGCCTTCGCTGACGACCTCGGGTTACACCTGGTGCGGCAGCCGGTCTTAGCCTTCAGCGCCGCGCCTCAGGGGTAGACCTGTTGCCGACAGCCGGTCTCCCGACCTTCCGGCGCTTCGGGGTAGACCCTGTTGCGGCAGCCAGTCTCAGCCTCTTCGCCCGGCGCGTAGACCTGGTGCCCGGCAGCCGGTCTCGGCCTTTCCAGCCCGCCGCGGGGTAGACCTATTGCCGACAGTCTGTCTCGACGCTTCGGCGCCCGGCGTTGCGGGAGTAGACCTGTTGCTGGTAGCCGGTCTCAGCCTTTCCCGCCCGCCCGCGGGGTAAACCTGTTACCCGGCAGCCGCTCACCGACGCTTTAAGCTCCAGCGCCCGCCAGAGTAGACCTGTTGCCGGCAGCGGTCTCAGCCTTCGGCGCCCGGCAGCGATGAAAGACCTGAGTGCGGCAGCGGTCTCAGCCTTTCAGCGCCCGGCGCGTAGACCTAATTGCCGGCAGCGGTCTCAGCCTTTCGCCCGTCGTAGGGGTGGACCTGGTGCCCGGCAGCGGTCTCCAGCCTTTCGCGGCCGACCTCAAAGGTAGACCTGGTGTGGGCTGCCCGGTCTCAACCTTTCGCGGCCGACCTCCGAGGGTAGACCTGAATTGCGGCAGCGGTCACCGACCTTCGGCGCCCGGCGCTCGCGAGGTAGACCTGGTGCGGCAGCCGGTCTCAACCTTTCGCGGCCGGCCTCGGGTTACACCTGGTGCCGGCAGCCCGGTCTTAGCCTTTAAGCGCCCGGCGCCTCAGGGTAGACCTGGTGCCGGCAGCCGGTCTCAGCGCTTCAGCGCCCAGCCGCGTGGTAGACCTGGTGCAGCTAGCGGTCTACCGACCTTCAGCGGCCGACCTCCGGTTTAGACTTCGGTGCCCGGCAGCCCGGTCACCGACCTTTCCGCCTTGCGGCGGGGTAGACCTGAATGCCCGGCAGCGGTCTCAGCCTTCAGCGCCCGCTGGGGTAGACCTGGTGCGCTAGCGGTCTCGACGCTTCAGCGGTTGGCCTCGGTTTAGACTTCGATTGCCCGGCAGCCCGGTCGCGACGCTTTCCGCCTTGCGGCGGGGTAGACCTGGTGCCAGCAGCGGTCTCAGTCTTTCTCGGCCGGCCGCCGAGGGTAGACCTGGTGCCAGCAACGGTCTCAGCCTTTTGCGCCGGCGCCCGTGGGAGGTAGACACCTGGTGCCGAGCGGTCTCAGCCTTTTATTGCCGCCCCACGGGGTAGACCTGTTGCCGACAGTGGGTCTTAGCCTTCGCGCCCGGCGCGCTGGTAGATCTGGTGCCGGCAACCCGGTCTCAGACTTTCAGCGGCCGACCTCGGGGAGTAGACCTGGTGCCCGGCAGCGGTCTCAGCCTTTAGTGACGACCTCGGGGTAGACCTGGTGCCGGCAGCCAATCTCGACCTTCGCACCCGCGGCGGGGTAGACCTGGTGCCGGGAAGCCCGGTCTCAGCCTTTCCGCGCGGCGCGCTGAGTAGGCGATGGTGCGGCGGCGGTCTACCGGCGTTTACGGCTAGCGCGCGGGGAAGACCTGGTGCCGACAGCCCGGTCTCACCCTTCAGCGGTTGGCCTCGGGTTCACCGGTGCGGGCAGCGGTCTCAGACTCTTCGCGCCCAGCGCGTGGTAGACCTGAATTGCGGCAGCGGTCTTAACCTTCGGCGCCCGGCGCGCTGGTAGACCTGTTCCCGGCAGCGGTCTCAGCCTTTCGCGCCCCGCCCACGGGGTAGACCTGTTGCCCGACAGCCCGGTCTCAACCTTCGGCGGCCCGGCCTGCAAATCGTGGACTTGGTGCGGTAGCCAGTCTCGACCTTTCGGCTAGCGCCCCTTGGTAGACCTGTTGCCCGACAGCCCGGTCTCCAACCCTTCCGGCGCCCAGCGCCGCCCGGGTAGACCTGGTGCGGCAGCCAGTCACCCTTGACCTTCGGCGCCCGCTCGCGGGGTAGACCTGAGTGCCCGGCAGCGGTCTCAGCCTTTCAGCGGCCGACACCGGGGTAGACCTGGTGCCCGGCTGCGGTCTCAGCCTTCAGCGCCTCGTTGTGGGGTGGACCTGGTGCGGCAGCCAGTCTCAGCCTTTCGCGGCCGGCTTCGTGTAGACCTGGTGCGGCAGCTGGTCTCAGCCTTCGCACCGGCGCCCGCTGGTAGACCTGTTGCCGGCTACCCGGTCTTAGCCTTTCGCGCCCAGCGCCGCGTAGACCTGGTGCTGGCAGCTGGTCTCAGCCTTCATGACGACCTCGAGGTTAGACACTGGTGCGGCAGCGGTCTCAACTATTAAGCGCCCGGCGCCACCGAATAGACCTGTTGCGGCAGCGGTCACCGACGCTTCAGCGCCGCCCAGCGTGGAGCAGACCTGTTGCCGGCAGCCAGTCTCAACCTCTTCGCGCCCAGCGCCCAGCGGTAGACCTGAGTGCCGGCAGCGGTCGGCCTTTCCCGCCCGCCCGGCAGGGGTAAGACCTGTTGCCCGACAGTCTGTCACCGGCCTTTCGGCGCCCGGCGTTGCAGGGTAGACCTGTTGCTGGTAGCCGGTCTCAGCCTTTCCCTTAGCCCGCCGCGCGGGGTAGACCTGTTGCCCGGCAGCCGCTCATCGGCCTTTCGGCTCACGCGCCGCGGGGTAGACCTGTTGCGGCAGCGGTCTCAGCCTTTGTCGGCGCCAGCGCGCGATGGAAAGACCTGGATTGCCGGCAGCCCGGTCTCAGCCTTCCGGCGCCCAGCGCGTGGTAGACCCTGGTAGTGCGGCAGCCCGGTCTCAACCTTTTAGCGCCCCGTCGTAGAGGTGGACCTGGATTGCCGGCAGCCGGTCTCAGCCTTCGCGGCCGCGCCTCGAAAGGTAGACCTGGTGTCGAGCGGCGGTCTCGGCACTTTCACGCCACGCCCTCGGGGTAGACCTGGTGCGGCAGCGGTCACAGCCTTTTAGCGGCAGCGCCTCGGGGTAGACCTGGTGCCCGGCAGCGGTCACCGACGCTTCGGCGCCCGGCGCTCGGGGTGAGACCTGGATGCCGGCAGTCGGTCTCAGCAACTTTCGCGCCCGCGCCTCGGGGTAGACCTGGTGCCCGGCAGCGGTCTGTCAACGCTTCGGCGGCGTCCTCAGGGTAGACCTGGTGCGGCAGCGGTCTCGACCTTTGGCACGCCCGCCCGCGGGGTAGACCTGGTGCGTAGCCGGTCTCCGACCTTCCAGCGGCCCGACCTCGGGGTGTGGACCTCGGTGCGGCAGCGGTCTCAGCCTTTCCGCGCCCAGCGCGGCGGGGTAGACCACCAGTGCCGGCAGCCGGTCTCAGCCTTTCAGCGCCCGCGTAGTAGTAGACCTGGTGCCGGCTAGCCCGGTCTCAGCCTTCAGCGACGACCTCGGTTTAGACTTCTGGTGCCCGGCAGCGGTCTCAGCCTTTCCGCCCATGCGGCGGGGTAGACCTGAAGTGCCAGCAGCGGTCTCAGTCTTTCGCGCCCGGCCGACCTCGGGGTAGACCTGGTGCCAGCAGCCGGTCTCAACCTTTTAGCGCCCGGCGCGGTAGACGGTGCGGAGCGGGTCTCAGCCGTTTAGCGCCCGGCGTGAACCTGGTGCCGACGGCGGTCTACGCTGCCTGTCAGCGGGGTAGACCTGTTGCGGCAGTCGGTCTCAACCTTCGGCGCCCGGCGTGTCGACCTGGTGCGGCAGCGGTCTCCAGACTTTCCAGCCCGACAGCGGGGTAAAACCTGGTGCGGCAGCCGGTCTACTGACGACTGGCCTGCGGTAGACCTGGTGCCGGCAGCCAATCTCGACCTTTCGCACCCGCTGCGGGAGAACCAGATTGCCGACAGCCGGTCTCAGCCCTTTCAGCGCCCGGCGCCCGGCGGGTAGGCGTGGTGCCGGCGGCCGGTCTCGGCGTTTCCGGCGCTGGCAGCGGGAAGACCTGGTGCGGCAGCGGTCTCACCGCTTTCAGCGGTTGGCCTCGGGGTTCACCTGAATTGCGGCAGCTCGGTCTCGAGACTCTTGCGCGCGGCGCGCAGCGTAGACCTGGTGCCGGCAGCCGGTCTTAACCTTCGCGCCCGCGCCGTAGGTAGACCTGTTCCGGCAGCGGTCTCCCGACGCCTGCGCCCGCCCGCGGGAGTAGACCTGTTGCCGACAGCCCGGTCTCAGCCTTTCGGCGGCCCGACCTCAGTCAGTAGACTTGGTGCGGTAGCCAGTCTCGACCTTTTCGGCGCGAAAGCGCCGAGGTAGACCTATTGCCCGGCAGCCGGTCTCAACCTTTCAGCGCCCAGCGCCGCCAGGGTAGACCTGGTGCGGCAGCCAGTCTCTGACCTTCGGCGCCCGCTGCGGGTAGACCTGGTGCCGGCAGCGGTCTCAGCCTTTCGGCGGCCGGCGGGGTAGACCTGGTGCCCGGCAGCGGTCTCAGCCTATTTCAGCGCCTCGGCGCCTGGGGTGGACCTGGTGCGGCAGCCGGTCTCAACCTTTCGCGGCCCAGCGCCCTCGGTAGACCTGGTGCGGCAGCTGGTCTCAGCCTTTCGCGCCCGCGCCAGCGAGTAGACCTGTTGCCGGCTGCCGGTCTTAGCCTCTTCGCGCAGCGCCCATGGTAGACCTGGTGCTGGCAGCTGGTCTCAACGCTTTCAGCGCCCGGCCTCGGGTTAGACCTGTTGCCCGGCAGCGGTCTCAGCTTTCGCGCAGCGCCGTCGAGGTAGACCTGTTGCCGGCAGCCCGGTCTCGGCCTTCAGCGCCCGCGCCGCGTAGGGTAGACCTGGTGCCCGGCAGCGGTCTCAGCCTCTTTAGCGCCCAGCGTAGGTAGACCCTGGTGCCGGCAGCGGTCACCGACGCTTTCAGCGCCACGCAGCGAGGGTAGACCTGTTGCCCGGCAGCGGTCATCGGCCTTCAGCGCCGCGCCGCGAGTGAGACCTGATTTGCTGCAGCCGGTCTCAGCCTTTCCCGCCCGCCGGCGAGGTAGACCTGATTGCCCGGCAGCGGTCTCGACCTTTCAGCGCCAGCGCGCGCGGGGTAGACCTGGTGCCGGCAGCGGTCTCTCAACCTTCGGCGGCGGCCTCAGGTAGACCTGGTGCCGGCAGCGGTCTCAGCCTTTCGCGCCCGCCCAGGGGTAGACCTGGTGCCGGCAGCGGTCTCACCGGCCTTTCAGCGCCCGCTCGAGGGTAGACCTGGTGCGGCAGCGGTCGACCTTGGCGCGCCCAGCGGGTAGACCACTGATTGCCCGGCAGCGGTCTCCAGCCTTTCGCGCCCGCGCACGGCGAGTAGACCTGAGTGCCGGCAGCGGTCTCAGCCTTTGCACGGCGCCTCAGGGTAGACCTGGTGCGGCAGCGGTCTGGCCCTTCAGCGCCCGGCGCCTCGAGGTGAACCTGGTGCCCGACAGCCGGTCTCATCCTTTCCCGCCCGCGGGGTAGACCTGGTGCCCGGCAGCCTGTCTCAGCCTTGCGGCTCTCGTGGTGGTGGACCTGGTGCCGGCAGCGGTCAGCCTGGCCTTTCAGCTGCCCGGCGCGCGGTGGAGCCTGGATTGCCGGCAGCGGTCTCAGCCTTTTCAGCGCTCAGCGTGGGGTAGACCTGAATTGCCCGGCAGCGGTCTCAGACCTTCAGCGCCCGGCGCCCGAGTAGACCTAGTGCCCGGCAGCCGGTCTCAGCCTTTCGCGCCCGCGGGCAGGTCAGACCTGGTGCGGCAGCGGTCTCAGCCTTTAGCCACGCGCGGGGTGGACCTGGTGCCGGCAGCCCGGTCTCAGCCTTTAGCCAGCGCCCGTGGTAGACCTGGTGCCGGCAGCGGTCTCGTGCCTTTAGCGCCCAGCGCCCGGTAGACCTGGTGCTGGCAGCGGTCTCAGCCTTCACGCGCCCAGCGCAGGTAGACCTGGTGCCCGGCGGCCGGTCTCAGCCTTTCCCGCCAGCGTAGGTGAGACCTATTGCGGCAGCCGGTCTCAGCCTGGCGGCTGCCAGGGGTAGACCTGGTGCGGCAGCGGTCTATAACTTCGGCGCCCGCGTAGGCCTGGTGCCGGCAGCGGTCCTGACTGCGCCCAGCGGGAGTAGACCTGTTACGACAGCCCGGTCTCCAGCCTTTCCCGCCCGCGCGTGAGCAGACCTGTTGCCCGGCAGCGGTCTGCGGCCTTTTAGCGCCGGCGCAGGGTAGACCTGTTGCCGGCAGCCCGGTCTCAGCCTTTCGCCCCGCCCGCGGTGAGACCTGGTGCGGCAAGCGGGTCTGCCTCTTCACGCGCGCAGCGGAGTAGACCTGTTGCCCGGCAACCCGGTCTCCGACCTCGGCGCCGCGGCCCTCGGGTAGACCTGGTGCCGGCAGCGGTCTCACCCGCTTTAACGCGGTGGGCCTCGTGCACCTGCAGCCGGTCAGCAAACCTCTCGAGCGCTTTTACGGTAACAGCGCCAGACCCTGGTGCGGCAGCCCGGTCTACACCGCCTCATGCGCGGCCTCGGGGTACACCTGGTGCGGCGGCGGATCTCACCGACGCTACAGCGGTGCGCCTCGTACGCCTGGTGCCCGGCAGCGGTCTCGACCTTCAGCTGATCGCGCCCGAATTAGACCTGTTGCGGCAGCCCGGTCTTAACCTGCAGCGCCTCAGACCTGTTCGACAGCGGTCCCAGCCTGTAGCCCAGCGTAGATCAGACCTGTTGCCGACAGCGATCTCGGAAAACCTTCGGCGCCAGCTTACTCGGGTAGGCGGTGGTGCGGCGGCGGTCGCTGACGCTTCGGCTGCCAGCGAAGGCCAGACCTGGGTGCCCGACCGAGCCGGTCTCAGCAATCCGCGCGGCGCGGCGTGGTGAGACCTGGTGCGGCAGCCAATCTTAGCAGCTACGCACGGCGCCACCGGAGTAGACATGGTGCGGCAGCTGGTCACCGACCTTTCAGCGCCCGCGCGCTCGAATGAGCGGTGGTGCGGAAGCGGTCTCCAGCCTTCCGGCATACGCCCGCCAAAGTGGACCTGGTGCGGCAGCGGTCTCAACACTTCAGCACGCGCCAGCCGCCCGGATGATGAGCCACCAGGCGGCGGCGGCGGTCTCAGCCTTTAAGCGGCCCGGCCTGCGTCGTGGACCACTTGGCGACGGTAGCCGGTCACCGAGCCTGTTATGCGGCAGCGCCGCAGCGGAGTAGAGCCTGTTGCCCGGCAGCGGTCTCCGGCCTTTCAGCGGCAGCGGCCTCCGGGGTAGACCTGGTGCCGGCTGCGGTCACCTCAGCCTTTCGGCTCCTCGTTGTGGGAGTGGACCTGGTGCGGCAGCCAGTCTCCAGCCTTCGCGCCGCGTCGTAGTAGACCTGTTGCCCGGCTGGCCGGTCACCGGCCTGCGCCAGCGCCAGCGCCCAGGAGTAGACCTGTTGCCCGGCAGCGGTCTCAGCGTAGCACCTTTCTCGGCGGCCCAGGGTAGACCTGGTGCCGGCCAGCGGTCCACCGACGCTTTCGCGCTCTGCGCGCGAGGTAGACCTGGTGCCGGCGGTCTGGCCTTAGCCTTTCCTGGCGACGGCGCGTGGGTAGACCCTGAATTACCCGACAGCTGGTCACCGACCTTTCAGCGCGCCCGGCCTTTCGGGAGTAGACCACGGATTGCCGGCAGCCGGTCTCCAGCCTTTCGGCGCCGCGCTGAGATGAGACCATGAATTGCCCGGCAGCCGGTCTCAGCTTTGCTTCGGGCCAGCCCGAGAAGTGGACCTGTTGCGGCAGCGGTCTCAGCTTGCAGCGTCGCGCCAGCCCAGACGTTCGTGAGCGGCGGCGGTCTCAGCTGTTGGCGCGCGCCCAGCGGGAATCGACCACCGAGTGCCGGCAGCGGTCTACTCAGCATTTCCAGCGCCCAGCGCGTGGCGTACCACCAGTGCCCGGCAGCCAGTCTCTCCAGCCTGCTTAGCGCCAGCGCAGCGGTAGACCACGTGCGGCAGCGGTCTTTCGCAGGTTTTTTCAGCGCCCAGCGCGGCGGGTAGACCTGAATTGCGGCAGCGGTCTCAGCCTTTCCTGCCCGCGGCTTCGGTGGAGCTATTGCGGCGGCGGCTCACTCGGCTGACGCTTTCGGCAGCGCGTGGAGTGAACCTGTTGCGGCAGCGGTCTCAGCCTGCTTTCGCGCTGCGCGCGGAGGCCAGACCTGTTGCCGGCAGCGGTCACCTCAGCCTTTCAGCGCCCGCGCAGCGAGTAGACCGCGTGCTGGCAGCGGTCTGCGACGCTACTACAGCGCCGCGGCGCGTGGAGACCTGTTGCGGCAGCCGGTCTCCAGCCTTTCCCGCCCACGCCGCTTTCCGGTAGACCTCTTGCGGCAGCCAGTCTCAGCCTTTCGGCGCCAGCGCGGGTGGCCTGGTGCGGCAGCGGTCTCGACCTTTCGCCCGGGCGCGGGTAGACCTGGTTGCGGCAGCGGTCGGCCTTTTAGCGCCGGCGCCGCCGGTAGACCTGTTGCGGCGGCGGTCTCAGCCTTTCTGGCGCTCGGCGGGTAGAGTGCGGCAGCGGTCTTCAACCTTTTGCTTAGCGGAGTAGACCTGGTGCGGCAGCGGTCTCGACCTTTCGGCGCCGCGCCTCGAGGTAGACCTGGTGGCGTGGCGGTCACAACCTTCGGCCGCGCAGGGGTGGACCTGGTGCGGCAGCGGTCTCAGCCTTTACGCCGCGCGGCGTGGTGAATGGTGCGGCAGCGGTCTCAGCCTTTGCACAGCCTCGGGGGAGAACCTGGTGCGGCAGCTGGTCGACGCTTAGTCGCCGGGCTGGTAGACCTGGTGCGGCAGTCTCAGCCTTTCAGCGCCCGCCGAGGCTGGACCGTGACGCGGCAGCGGTCTCAAGCGCTTCCGCCCTTGTAGACCTGAATTGCCGGCAGCGGTCTCAGCCTTCAGCGCCAGCGGGGTTGAATAGTGCCGACAGCGGTCCAGCCTTCGGCGCCAGCGCGGGGTAGACCTGGTGCGGCAGCCGGTCTTCTGCGCCCAGCGCCCGGGTAGACCACGATTGCGGCCCTGTCACCAACTGGCGCCAGCGCGTGGACCTGTGGCGGCGGTCTCAGCTTTCGCGCCGCAGCGGGTAACCTGGTGCCGGCAGCGGGTCTCAGCTTCGGCGCCAGCGCCGTGTAGACCTGTTGCCGGCAGCGGTCTGGCGGCCCTGCGGCCTTGGCGCGTAGCGGGTAGACCTGGTGCCGGCAGCGGTCTCAGGCTTTCACGCCCGGCGCCTGCGGGTAGACCTGGTGACCGTCAGTCGGTCTTGGCCTTTTCGGCGCCAGCGCCGCAGCGGTGAGACCTGTTGCCCGGCAGCGGTCTCATCCTGACGCTCGAGCGCCCTTGTGGTAGACCTGTTGCGGCAGCCGGTCTCAGCCTTTCGCCCGCCAGCCGGGTGGACCTGGTGCGGCAGCGGGTCACCGGCCTTGCCCGCGCCGGTAGACCTGTTGCGGCAGCGGTCTCAACCTTCAGCGGCGGCCTCAGGACCTGAATTGCGGCAGCCGGTCTACCTTCGGCGAGCGACTTAGACACAATTGCGGCAGCCGATCTTAGCCTCTTCGCGTTGGCCGGGGTAGACCTGGTGCGGCAGCGGTCTACCCTTGGCGATTTCGGGAAGCCTGGTGCGGCGGGTCTGACCTTCGCCATGCGCCGGTAGACCTGTTGCCGGCAGCGGTCTTAGCCTTTCACGCCTAGCGCGTGGTAGACCTGTTCCGGCAGCGGTCTCAGCCTTTGCGCCCGCCCGGTGACCTGGTGCGGCAGCGGTCTCAGCCTTGCGGCGGCCTCGAGGTAGACCTGGTGCGGCAGCGGTCTCGCTTTAGCGCCTCGTCGTGGGGTGGACCTGGTGCGGCAGCCGTCTCAGCCTTTGCGCGCGGGGTAGACCTGGTGCGGCAGCGGTCGACCTTCGCGGCGCGCCAGGGGTGACCTGTTGCCGGCAGCGGTCTCAGCCTTCGCGCCCGGTGTAGACCTGGTAGCCGGTCGCGCTTCGCGCGCTGCGGTAGACCTGATGCGGCAGCGGTCTACTTCAGCGCGCCTTGTAGCTGTGCGGCAGCGGTCTCAGCCTTTACCGCTTGTGTAGACCTGGTGCGGCAGCGGTCTCAACTGCTTCGGCGCCCGGCGCGCGGGGTAGACCTGATTGCGGCAGCGGTCTCAGCCTTTGGCCCGCGGCGGAGTAGACCTGGTGCGGCAGCGGTCTCAGCCTTCGGACCCGCCCGGGGTGGACCTGATGCCGGCAGCGGTCTCAACCTTGCAGCGCGGGGGTAGACACGATGGCGGGCCGGTCTCAACTATTGGCCCGCGGCGGGTTGACCTGGTGCGGCAGCGGTCTCAACTCTTTTGGCGCCGCGCCCGTAGACCTGGTGCGGCAGCCAGTCAGCTTTTTCGCCTAGCGGCTAGACCTGGTGCGGCAGCGGTCACCGGTTTTCAGCGCCCGGCGCTTGGTAGCTTAGCCTTTGCACGGCGCCTCGGGGTAGACATGGTGCGGCGGCTGGTCTCAACCTTCGCGGCGCCTCGGGGTAGACCTGGTGCGGCAGCGGTCTCAGCCTTTAGCCGCCCGGGGGTGGACCTGGTGCGGCAGCGGGGTCTCAGCCTTTCGCTTCTGGCGGGGTGACCTGTTGCCGGCAGCGGCTCTTCATTCGGCGCGGCGCCGTGGGGTAGACCTGTTGCCCGGCAGCGGTCTCAGCCTTCAGCTGCGCCGGCCGTAGACCTGTTGCCGGAGCGGTCTCAGCCTTCAGCGCGGCGTGGTAGACCTGGTGCTGGCAGCGGTCTCAGCCTTTAGCGCCCTGTAGTAGACCTGTTGCGGCAGCGGTCTCGCCTTCCGCCTTCGCCGTTCGGTAGACCTCTCTGGCGGCCAGTCCTGGCTGGCGCCGCGCGTGCGGTAAATATGGTGCCGACAGCGGTCTCAACCTTTCCGCCCAGCGGCGGGGTAGACCTTTGCCGGCAGGCCGGTCTCCAGCCTTTCTCGGCCGGCCTCGGGGTGGAACCTGGTGCCAGCAGCGGTCTCTTAGCCTTTTGCGTTGGCAGCGGGGTAGACCTGGTGCGGCAGCGGTCTCAGCCTTTCGGCGCCCGGCGCCTCGGTAGGCCGCAAACCTGGTGTGGCGGCGGTCGGCAACTTTCAGCGCCCGGCGCCCGCCCAGGGGTAGACCTGTTGCGGCGGCGGTCTCCATCCTTTCGCCCGGCCCTAGGGGTAGACCTATTGCCGCTAAGCGGTCTCAGCCTTCGGCATCGCCGCGGAATGGACCTGGTGCGGCAGCCGGTCTCAGCCTTTCGGCGCCCAGCGCCCGTAGCGTGGTAGACCTGGTGGCGGCGGCGGTCTTAGCCTAATGCGTTGGCCAGCGGGGTAGACCTGGTGCCGGCAGCCCGGTCTCTCAGCCTTTCGGCGCCCAGCGCTGGTAGACCCTGGTGGCGGCAGCGGTCTCAACCTTTCAGCGCCCGAGGCCGCCGAGGTGAGGCCCGCGATGTCGGCGGCGGTCACCGGCATTGCTTCAGCGCCCAGCGCCCGCTGTAGCACCTGGTGCGGCAGCCAGTCTCAGCCTCTTCGCGCCCGTGCGCGTGAGCACCAGTGCGTGCAGCGGTCTCAGCCTTCCGCCCGCGCGGGTAGACCTGTTGCACGGCCGCGGCCCCTGCTGGGCTTTTCGCCCTTGCTTAAGTAGACCTGTTGCCCGGCAGCGGTCCTGCACCGGCCTTCGGCGCCCGGCGCCCTGTGGTCGACCTGCGCGGCAGCATTCTTTCGACAGCAGCGCCGCGCAGGAGTAGACCTGTTGCCCGGCCAGCCAGTCTCAGCCTTCCGGCGCTGGCGCGCGTGGAGCCTGTGCCCGGCGGCGGTCACGGCGTTTCGTGCTGCTCTTGAAGACGCTGGTGCTGGCAGCGGTCTCACACTTTCTGGCGGTTGGCCTCGGGGTACACCTGGTGCGGCAGCAAATCTACCGGCCTTTAGCGTAGCGACGTGGGGTAGACCTGGTGCCGGCAGCCGATCTTAGCTTTTGCGCCCGTAGCCTCGGGGTACACCTGGTGCCGGCAGCCGGTCACCGACCTTTCCGGCGCGCGTCGTGGGAGACCTGGCGCGGCAGCCGGTCTCGGCCTTTCCGCCCCGCCGTCGGGAGTAGACCTGTTGCCCGGCAGTCTGTCACCGGCCTTTCGGCGCCCAGCGCCGCGTGTAGACCTGTTGCTGGTAGCCGGTCTCAGCCTTTCCACGCCCGCCCAGCGGGTGGACTGCCCGGCAACCGGTCTCAGCCTTTCCGCCCGCGGCGGGTAGACCTGTTGCCGGCAGCGGCTCGTACACTTCGGCGCGCGCGCCCGTGGGAGTAGACCTGTTGCGGCAGCGGTCTCAGCCTTCGGCTTCGCGCCCGCCAGAGCTCGAACCTGTTGCCGGCAGCGGTCTCAGCCTTTAGCGCGCGCGTAGACCACAGTGCTGGCAGCGGTCCTGCGACCTTCAGCGCCCGGCGCGTGAGACCTGTTGCCGGCAGCCGGTCCTCAGCCTTTCCGCCTCGCAACTCAGTAGACCTCTTGCCGGCAGCCAGTCTCAGCCTTTCAGCCAGCGCCTTGCGTAAACCTGGTGCGGCAGCGGTCGGCGCTTTCCGCGCGCGCAGGTAGACCTTTGCTGACAGGCGGTCTCTCAGCCTTTCTCGGCCGACCTCGGGGTAGACCTGGTGCCAGCAGCGGTCTTAGCCTTTACGTTAGCGCCGCAGGTAGACCTGGTGCCGGCGGCGGTCTCAGCCTCTTCGCGCCAGCGCCCGTGGCGTGAACCTGGTTCCGGCAGCGGTCTACCGGTTTTCGGCGCCCAGCGCGTGGTAGACCTGGTGCCCGGCAGCGGTCTCACGCCTTTCGCCCAGCCGCGAGGTAGACCTGGTGCCCGGCAGCGGTCTGCATCGCTTTAGCGCCCAGCGCCGCGGGGATGAGACCTGTTGCCCGGCAGCGGTCCTCAGCCTTTCCAGCCCGCCCGCCGGGGTAGACCTGTTGCCCGGCAGCGGTCATCGACGCTTCAGCGCCCAGCGCCGCAGAAGTAGACCTGTTGCGGCAGCGGTCTCAGCCTTCCGCGCCCGCGCGCTGTGGCAGACACTGGTGCTGGCAGCAGCGGTCATCGAGCCTTCAGCGCCCAGCGCGTCGAGTAGACCTGGTGCCCGGCAGCGGTCTTAGCGCTTTCTACGCTGCGCCTCGTGGGGAGTGGACATGGTGCGGCAGCTGGTCTACCGACCCCTTCAGCGCCCGGCGCTCGGGAGTGAACCCTGGTGCCGGCAGGCGGTCTCAGCCTTCGCGCCCACGCCGTGAGTGAGACCTGGTGCGGCGGCCGGTCTCAGCCTTTGCTGGGCCCGCCCGGGGTGGACCTGGTGCGGCAGCGATCTCAGCCTTCAGCGCGCCGTAGAACCTAATTGGCGGCAGCCGGTCTCAGCTGTTCGGCCAGCGGCGGAGTCGACCTGGTGCGGCAGCCGGTCTCCAGCATTCGCGCCCGGCGCCCGTAGTAGACCCTGGTGCGGCAGCCAGTCTCAGCCTCTTCGCGCCGTGCAGCGGTAGACCTGGTGCGGCAGCGGGTCTAAGGTTTTCGGCGCCCGGCCCTTGGTGAACCTGGTGCGGCAGCGGTCTCAGCCTTTCCTGCCCGCGGCGGGAATTGAAGACCTGTTGCGGCAGCGCTCTCTCGGCCTGTCGGCCCGCGCCATGAAAGTTAGATTTGTTGCGGCGGCCGGGTCTCAGCCTTCGGCTTCGCGCGAGGTAGACCTGTTGCGGCCAGCCCGGTCTCAACCTTTCCCGCCCGCCCGCAGGGGTAGACCTGTTACCCGGCAGCGGTCACCGGCCTTTCGGCGCCCAGCGCCGCCAGGGGTAGACCATGGTGCGGCGGCGGTCTCAGCCTTCAGCGGCCGACACCGAGGGGTAGACCTGGTGCGGCAGCCCGGTCTTAGCCTTTCGCGTTGCGCGCGGGGTAGACCTGGTGCCCGGCAGCGGTCTACCGACCTTTAAGCAGCGCCTCGAGGTAGGCGTGGTGCGGCGGCTGATGTCGCTGACCTTTAAGCGCTGCGCCCGTGAGTAGACCACCTGGTGCCGGCAGCCCGGTCTCCAGCCTTTCTCCGCCCGGCGCCCGGCGTGGTAGACCTGGTGCGGCAGCCGGTCTTAGCCTTTGCACCAGCCGCCGGGGGTGGAACATGGTGCGGCAGCTGGTCTCAACCTTTCGGCGCCCGGCGCCCTCGGGGTAGACCTGTGGTGCCGGCAGCGGTCTCAGCCTTCAGCGCCCGCCGCGGGAGTGGACCTAGTGCCGACAGCCCGGTCTCAGCCTTTCCCGCCCATAGCGGGGGTAGACCTGTTACCCGGCAGCGGCTCACCGACCCTTCCGGCGCGCGCCCGTGGGGTAGACCTGTTGCGGCAGCGGGTCTCAGCCTTTCCGCTGCGCCGCCCGAGGGTAGACCTGTTGCGGCAGCGGTCTCAGCCTTCGCGCCCGGCGCGCGCGGTAGACCTGGTGCTGGCAGCGGTCACCGAGCCTTCAGCGCCCGGCGCGCGGTAGACCTGTTGCCGGCAGCGGTCTCAGCCTTTCCCGCCTCGCCGCTCGGTAGACCTCTTGCCCGGCAGCCAGTCTCAGCCTTCGGCGCCCGCGCTGGGTAAACCTAGTGCCCGGCAGCGGTCATCGACGCTTTCCCGCCCGGCGCCCGCCCAGGGTAGACCTTTGCCCGGCAGGCGGTCTCCAGCCTTTCTCGGCCGGCCTCGGGGGTAGACCTGGTGCCAGCAGCGGTCTTAGCCTTTTATGCGTTAGCGCGGGGTAGACCTGGTGCGGCAGCCCGGGTCTCAGCCTTTCAGCGCCCGGCGCCTCGAGGTAGGCCTGGTGTGGCGGTCGGCCTTCGGCGCCCAGCGCGCCAGGTAGACCTGTTGCCGGCAGCGGTCTCATCCTTTCCCGCCCGGCCGCGGGGAGTGAGACCTGTTGCCGCTAGCGGTCTCAGCCTTCGGCGCCCGCCGCTTGAATGGACCTGGTGCGGCAGCGGTCTCAGCCTTCGGCGCCCGGCGCCCGTAAGTAGACCTGGTGGCGGCAGCGGTCTTAACCTAATGCGTTGCGCGCGGGGTAGACCTGGTGCGGCAGCGGTCTCAACCTTCAGCGCCCGGCGCCCGGCGGGAAGTAGACCTGGTGGCGGCAGCGGTCTCAACCTTCAGCGCCGAGCCTCAGGTAGGCCTGAGTGTCGGCAGCCGGTCACCGACCCTTCGGCGCCCAGCGCCCGTAGTAGACCTGGTGCCGGCAGCCAGTCTCAGCCTCTTCGCGCCCGGCGCGTAGACCTGGTGCGGCAGCGGTCTCAGCCTTTCCCGCCCCGCCCAGCGGGGTAGACCTGTGCGACGGCGGCTCTGCGGCCTTTCGCCCGGCGCCGCTAGAGTAGACCTGTTGCCCGGCAGCGGTCTCGGCCTTTCGCGCCCAGCGCCCGTAGTGAACCCTGTTGCCCGGCAGCCGGTCTCGGCGCTTCGGCGCCCAGCGCCCGCTTAGAGTAGACCTGTTGCGGCAGCCAGTCTCAGCCTTGGCGCTCGGCGCGCAGCGTAGACCTGTTGCGGCGGCGGTCACCGGCGTTTAGTGCTGCGCTCGCGGGGAAGACCTGGTGCTGGCAGCGGTCTCACACTTTTCAGCGGTTGGCCTCGGGGTACACCTGGTGCGGCAGCAAATCTACGACCTTTAAAGGCGTGGCGGCGTGGGGTAGACCTGGTGCGGCAGCCCGATCTTAGCTTTTGCGCCCGCGCCTCGGGGTACACCTGGTGCGGCAGCGGTCTCGACCTTTCGGCGCCCGGCGCGTAGGTAGACCTGGTGCCGGCAGCGGTCTCGGCCTTTCCCGCCCGCGCTGGTAGACCTGTTGCCGGCAGTCTGTCTACCGGCCCCTTCCGGCGCCCGGCGCCGCCAGGGTAGACCTGTTGCTGGTAGCGGTCTCAGCCTTTCCCGCCCATGGCGGGGTGGACCTGGTGCCGGCAGCGGTCTCAGCCTTTCCCGCCCGCTGGCGAGGTAGACCTGTTGCGGCAGCCGCTCACCGGCCTTTCGGCGCCCGGCGCCCGTGGGAGTAGACCTGTTGCCGACAGCCCGGTCTCAGCCTTTCGCTGACTGCGCCGCAGAAGTGGAACCTGTTGCGGCAGCCGGTCTCTCCAGCCTTCAGCGCCCGGCGCCCTTGGTAGACCCTGGTGCTGGCAGCGGTCTCGGCCTTCAGCGCCCAGCGCCCGGCAAGTAGACCTGTTGCCGGCAGCCCGGTCTCAGCCTTTCCCGCCTCGCCGCTCGGTAGACCTCTTGCCGGCAGCCAGTCTCAGCCTTTCGCGCCGCGCCGCGGGGTAAACCTGGTGCCGGCAGCCGGTCTCGGCCTTTCCCGCCGCGCCGCAGGGTAGACCTTTTGCCGGCAGACGGTCTCAGCCTTTCTCGGCCGGCCTCGGGGTAAACCTGGTGCCAGCAGCCGGTCTTAGCCTTTTGCGTTGCGCCGCGGGGTAGACCTGGTGCGGCAGCGGTCTCAACCTTTCAGCGCCCGGCGCCTCGAGAGTAGGCCTGGTGTCGGCGGCGGTCACCGACCTTCCGGCCAGCGCCGCCAGGGTAGACCTGTTGCCGGCAGCCGGTCTCATCCTTTCCACGCCCGGCGCGGGGGTAGACCTGTTATTGCCGCTAGCCGGTTTCAGCCTTCGGCGCCGCGCGCGGAATGGACCTGAGTGCGACAGCCCGGTCTCAACCTTCGGCGCCCGGCGCCCGCAGAGTAGACCTGGTGGCGGCAGCCGGTCTTAACCTAATGCGCTAGCAGCGAGGGTAGACCTGAATTGCCCGGCAGCGGTCTCAACCTTCAGCGCCCAGCGCCCTTGGTAGACCTGGTGGCGGCAGCCCGGTCTCAGCTATTGGCGCCCGCCCGCAAAGGTGGACCTGGTGCCGGCAGCCCGGTCTCAACCTTTCAGCGCAGCGCCCGCTGGTAGACCTAGTGCCGGCAGCCAGTCTCAGCCTCTTTCGCGCCCGGCGCTAGCGAACCCTGGTGCCGGCAGCCCGGTCTCAGCCTTTCCGCCCAGCGCGGTAGACCTGTTGCGGCAGCCGCTCTCGGCCTTTCTCGCCCAGCGCCCGCCAGGTAGACCTGTTGCCCGGGCAGCGGTCTCA
>JAPFBE010000246.1:0-78438 GCA_034336665.1 Luscinia megarhynchos | reverse complement strand
CCCGTGGCGGCACACCCAGAGGTAAAATCCAGGCCCTTTCGCACGCCCACCACGGGTGGGCAGGCCGCGGGCACCCAGAGGCCACGCAAACAGTTCTGCACCGCCCACACACGGGTTACCGGGCCGTGAAGCGGCACACACCCAGACGCAACCGCAGGCCTTTATGCACGCCCGCCACCCACAGGTGGGCCGACCGCGCGCGCGCACACTCCAGGGGCAACCAAGCAAACCCTTCTGCACGCCCACCCATCGGTAAGCGGGCCGCGCGGCACACCCAGAGGCAACTGCATCGCTTTTTCTGCAACACGCCCACCCACAGGGTGGGCCGCCGTGGCGGCACACCTACGAGCCACATGCAATGACAGTTCTGGCACGCCCACCCACGGGTAGGCGGCCCATGGCTGCACACCCAGAGGCAACCGGGTGAGGGTCTTCTGCACGCTTCAATTCATTGCATGCAAGGCCGCTGCACACCCAGAGTGTGTCTTCTCACGCCGCACGTGTGCCGTGCCGCGGCTGCACACCCAGAGGCAACCTCCAGGCCCCTTCTTCGGGCATCGCCCACCCAGGGTGGGCCGGGCTGCGGCGCCACACCCAGAGGACCACGCAACACCGCCTTTGCACGCCCACCCACATTGGCGTTGGTCGTTGCGGCCAACCCAGAGGGAAACCGCGAGGTTCTTCTTCTGCACGCCCCCACCAACGGGTGGGCCGGGCCGTGGCGGCACACCCAGAGCCACACGCGAACCTTCTGCATCGCCCACCCACTGGAGTCGCCAGCCGGCGGCGCACCCAGAGGCAAACGCAAACACCTTCTGCATCGCCCACCAGCATGGGCCGGGCCGCCGCGGCACACCCAGAGGCAACCGCAGGCTCTTCTGCACCTTCCACTCCATCGGGTGGGCCGCTGTGGCGTGCACACCCAGAGCCACACGCGAAACAGTTGTTCGCACGCTCACCCACGCCAGTGGCCGCTACGTGCACCCAGAGCCACACACAAACAGTTGCTAGCACGCCCTCACCACGGGTGGGCCGCCGTGGCGGCACACCCAGAGGCAAAACGCGAGGCCCTTCTGCACACCACAACCACGTGGTAGGCCGGGTTGGGGCTGCACACCCAGAGGCAACCACAGGGCCTTCTGCACACCCACCAACGGGTGGGCCGCCGCGGGCGGCACACACCCAGAGGAAAACGCAGGCTATACTGCACGCATTCCACCCACGGTGGGCCGCCGTGGCAGCACACCCAGAGGCAACACGCAGAAATCAGTTCTGCACGCACCCACGGTAAGCTGGTCGCTATGCCAACCCAGAAGAAACTGCAGGGCCCTTCTGCACGCCCCACTCCATCGGTGGGCCGGCCGCATGCACACCCCAGAGGTAAATCGGAGGCTCTTCTGCATGCCCCACCCACGGGTAGGCCGGCCGCGGGCTGCACACCTGAGGCAAACGCAGGGACCTTCTGCACGCCCACCACACGGTGGGCCGCCGCGGTGGTACACCCAGAGGCAAACGCGAAACCCTTTCTGCACGCTTCACCTCACCCTTTGGGCCGGGCCGCGGGCGCACACCCAGAGGCAACCGCAAAGGCCCTTCTGCACGCCATCCCACGGTACGCGCGGCGCACACCCAGAGCGCACACGAAACAGTTCTGTACGCCACTCCACGGGTGGGCCAGCTGTATGCACACCCAGAGGCACACGCGAAACAGTTCTGCACCACCCACGGTGTAAGCTGGTCGCTGCGGCCAACCCTGAGAAAGAAACTGCAGGCCCTTCTGCACGCTCACTCCATCGGTCTGTTGGCCGCGGGCGTACAACCCAGATGTAACCGCAGGCCCTTCTGCACTCCAACCACGGTACGGCCGGGCGTGCTCCACACCCAGAGGCAACCCCAGGGCCCTTCTGCACTTCACCCACGGGTGGGCCGCCGCATGCACACCTAGAGGCAAAACGAGGCTCTTCTGCACACCCACCCAACGGTGGTCGGGCCGCGGGCGCACACCCAGAGGCAACCGCGAATCCCTTCTGCACGCCCACCCAGCGTGGGCCGTGCCGCGGGCGGCATCACTCCAGAGGCACACGCAAACACTTCTGCACCACCTACGCACTGGTGTGCCGCTATGCACACCCCTAGAGGCATCGCAGGCTCTTCTGCACCATCACCCACGGTAGGGCCGCCGCCGCGCGCACAGCTCACGGGCAAACCTCAGCCTCCTTCTGCACGCCCCACCCACGCGGTGGGCCGCCGCGGGCGGCACACTCCCTGAGGCACACGCAAACCCCGTTCTGCACACCCCACCCACGTGGTGGGGCTGGTCGCCGTGGCTGCACACCCAGAGGCAACCGCAGGCTCTTTCTGCACGCTTCACCCATCGGTGGGGCCGCGGGCGGCACACTCAGGCCACACGCAGACAGCCGTGCGCCTCACACGGTAGCCGCATGCACACCCAGCCACATTAATAAAACTTTGTGCACTTTCACCCATCGGTGGGCCGGCCGTGCGGCACACCCAGAGGCACACGAACAGTTCTGCACGTCCCCACCCAAGGAAAGCTGGTCGCTGACGCCAACCCAGAAGAAACTGCAGGCCCTTCTGCACGCCCACCCATCGGGTTCGGCTGGCCGCGGCGGCACACCCAGAGGTAAACGCAGGCCCTTCTGCACTCCGCCCAACCACGGTAGGCCGGCCGGCTCCACACCCGGAGGCAACCCCGAGGGCCTTCTCGCACGCTCCACCCACTGGTGGGCCGGGCCGGGCGTGCACACCCAGAGGCAAACGCAGGCCTTCTTCTGCACGCTCACCCATCGGTGGGCCGCCGCGGGTGCACACCCAGAGGCAACCGCAGGTCACTTTCTGCACGCCCCACCCATGGTGTATCGCCGTGGCGCACACCCAGAGGCACACGCTGCCCTCCTGCACGCCACCCACGGGTGGGTTCGCCGCCGGGCGGCAGGGCAGGCATCATCTGCACGCCCACCCGCGGGTGGGCCGCCGCGCACACCACAGAGCCAAACGCAAACCCTTCTGCACGCTCCACCCACGGTAGGTCGCCTGCGCTGCAGACCCAGAGGGCAAAGCGACAGGGTCTCTGCACACACACCAACGGTGGGATGCCGCACTGGCGGCACACCCAGAGGCAAACCGCAGGCCTTCTGCACCACCACGGTAGCCTACCGCCGCACACCCAGGGGAACCGCAGGGCCCTTCTGCACGCCCACCCACCGTGGGCTGGCCGTGGCGTGCACACCCAGAGGAAATATATGAGCCCATTCTGCACGCTTCACCGCATCGGGCCGCGTCGGCGCAACACCCAGAGGCACACGCAGAAACAGTTCTGCACGCACCCACGGGGAAAGCTGGTCGTCTAAGGCGCAACCCAGACGAAACCGTAGGGCTCTTTCTGCACGCCTCACCACGGGTCTGCTGGCCGTATGCACACCCAGGTAAACCGCAGTCTCTTCTGCACGCCCACCCACCGGGTGGGCCGGCCGTGGCGCACACCAAAGGAGGCAACTGCACTCTCTCTTCTGCACGCACCCACCGGGTGTATGCCGCCGTGGGCGGCACACTACCCCAGAGGCAACACGCGAACACTTCTGCACGCCCACCCACGGGTGGGCCGCCCGTGCTGCACACCCAGAGGCAAACTGCAGGGCTCTTCTGCATCGCCCACCCACGGTAGCCGGCCGTGGGCGCAGTACACCCAGAGGCAAAACGAGGGCCTTCTGCACGCCCACTCCACGGGTAGGCCGCCCTGGCGTGCACACCCAGAGGCAAACCGCAGGGCCTTCGCACGCTTTCACCCACAGGTAGGTCGCCGGCGCAGCACACCCAGAGTGAGCAGGTGACTGCTCTTCACGCCCACCCACGCGGGTTGGGGCCGCGTGCGGCACACCCAGAGGCAAAACCGCAGGCCCTTCCGCACTTCACCACAGAGTGAGGCCGCAGCGACACCCAGAGACACACGCTAAAACCGCTTCTGCACGTCCACTTCCACCTGATGGGTCGCGGCGCAAACCCCAGAGGCAACCGCAGGCCCTCCGCACGCTTCCACCCAATAGGGTACGGCTGCGCACACCCAGAGGCACACGCAAACTACTTCTGCATCGCCCACCCACGGGTGGGCTCGGCCGCGTATGCACAACCCAGAGGCAACCGCAGGCCCTTCTGCACGCACCCACGGGTACGCGCCGTGGCGGCACACCTCAGAGGCACACGCGAAACCGTTCTGCACGCCCCACTCCACGGGTGGGCTGTCGCTAGCCAACCCAGAGGCAACCGCAGGCTCTTCTGCACGCTTCCACCCACGGGTGGGCTCGGGCCGCGGGCGGGCACACCCAGAGGGGCAAACGAGAACCCTCTTCTGCACGCCCACCACGGGTGGGCCGCCGTATGCACACCCAGGGGCAACGAGTTCTTCTGCACGCCATCGACGCAGTGGGCGGCCGTGCGGCGGCATCACCCAGAAGTGGCACACCGCAGGCGTTCTGCAGACGCCACCACGCGGTCGGCCGGGCCGTATGCGCCACTCCAGAGCCACACGCAAACAGTTTTGCACGCCCACTCTCGCAGGTGGCCGCCGTGCTGCACACCCAGAGGCAAACCGCAGCCTTCTGACGCTTCACCCACCCCAGGTGAGCCGCGTGGCGTACACCAAGGCAACACGCAGAGGCTCTGCACACGCCACCCACGGGTGGGGCCGGGCCGCGGGCGCACACCCAGGGCGAAAATGCAGGCTCTTCTGCACGCTTCACCCACCAGGTACGCCGTAGCGCACACCCAGAGGCACACCAGAAACCGTTTCTGCACGCCCCCACCAACGGTAGGGCTCTGTCGCGGCGCATACACCCAGAGGGAAACACAGGCCCTTTCTGCACGCCCACCCACGGTAGGGCTGGCCGTAGCGGCACACCCAGAGCTACACGCAGCATGTTTCACCACCCACGCAGCCGCCGCTGCACACCCCTAGAGCCACTGCAGGCGTTGCACCTAACCCATCGGTCGGGCCGGCCGGCTGCACACCCAGATGCAAACCGCGAGGCCCTTCTGCACTCCAACCACGTGGTAAGCCGCCGTGGCTCCACACCCAGAGGCAACCGCAGGTCCTTCTGCACGCCTACACCCACTGGTGGGCTAGCCGTATGCACACCCAGAGGCAACCGCAGGCCCTCTTCTGTACTTCACCCAGGGTGGGCCGGGCTGTGGCCAGCCACACCCAGAGGCACACGCGAAACAGTTCTGCACACCCACCGCACGATAGTTGGTCGCTGCGGCCAACCCAGAGGAAACCGCGAGGCCTCTTCTGCACGCCCACCCACGGTAGGCCGGCCGTGGGCGCACACTCAGAGGCAAACGCAAACCCTTCTGCACGCTTCATCCATCGGTCGGCCAGCCGCGGGCAGGCGCACTCAGAGGTAAACGAAACCTCTTCTGCACGCTTCACCAAACGGTGGGGTCGCCGCGGGCGGCACACCCAGAGGCAAACCGCGAGGCTCCTTCTGCACGCCCACCCACGGTGGGCCGGCTGTGGCGTAGACCCAGAGCCACACGAACAGTTGTTCACGCCACGCGGTCGCCGCTATGCACCCAGAGCCACACACAAACAGTTGTGCACGCTACTCCACGGTGGGCCGGCCGTATGCACACCCCGGGCAAACGCAGGCCCTTCTGCACACCACAACCACGTGGTAGGCCGGGTTGGGGCTGCACACCCAGAGGCAACCACAGGGCCTTCTGCACACTCCACCAACGGGTGGGTCGGCCGTACGCACACCCAGGGGAAAATGCAGGCCATACTGCACGCCACCCACGGGTGGGCCGCCGTGGCAGCACACCCAGAGGCACACGCGAAACAGTTCTGCACGCCGCACCCACGGGAAAGCTGGTCGCTATGGCCAACCCAGAAGAAACTGCAGGCCCTTCTGCACGCCCCACCCATCGGGTGGGCCGCCGTATGCACACCCAGAGGTAAACGCGAGGCTCTTCTGCATGCCCACTCACGGGTAGGCCGGGCCGCGGGCTGCACACCTGGAGGCAACCGTAGGGCTCTTCTGCACACCCACCAACGGTGGGCCGGCCGTGGTGGCACACTGGAGAGGCAAACGCAACCTTCTGCACGCCCACCCACCCTTTGGGCCGGGCCGTGGGCGCCACACTCAGAGGCAAACGCAAACACTTCTGCATCGCCACCCACGGGTGGGCCGGGCCGTATGCGAACACCCAGAGCCACACGCAAACAGTTCTGCACGCCCACCCATCGGGTGGTGGTCGCCCGCGGGCGGCACACCCAGAGGCACACGCAAACAGTTCTGCACGCCCACTCATCGGGTAAGCTGGTCGCTAAGGCCAACCCTGAAGAAACTGCAGGCCCTTCTGCACGCCCCACCCATCGGTCTGCTGGCCGTGGGCGTGCACACCCAGATGTAAATCCACAGGCCCTTCTGCACTCCAACCACGGGTAGGCCGGGGTGGCTCCACACCCAGAGAGGCAACCCCAGGGCCTTCTGCACACTTCACCCACTGGGTGGGCCGGCCGTATGGCACACCCAGAGGCAAACGAGAAGTTCTTCTTCACTTCACCCATCGGTGGGCTCGTGCGCGCACCCAGAGGCAACCGCGCAGTCCCTTCTGCACGCCTACCCAGGGGTGGGCCGGCCGCGGGCGCACACCCAGAGGCACACGCACAGTTCTGCACGCCCACTCCACGATTGGGTTGGTCGCTGGGCCAACCCTAAGGAAATTGCAGGCCCTTCTGCACGCCCCCACCCATCGGTAGGCCGGCCGCGTGGCGGCACACTCACAGGCAAACGAAACTCTTTTCTGCACGCCCACCCATCGGGTGGGCCGGCCGCATGGCGCACACCCAGAGGCAAACGCAAAACCCTTCTGCACGCCTACCAACGGGTGGCCGGCCGTGGGCGGCACACCCAGAGGCAACCGGCGAGGCCCTTCTGCACGCTTCACCCATCGGTGGGTCGGCCGCATGCACACCCAGAGCCACACGCAAACAGTTGTGCACGCCCACCCACGGTGGGCCAGCCGCTGCGCACGCAGGGCTACACACAAACTGTGCACGGCATTCAACGGGTGGGCCGGGTCGTGCACACCCAGAGGCACACGAAACAGTTCTGCACGCCGACCGCGGAAAAGCTGGTCGCTATCAACCCAGAAGCAAACTGCAGGCCCTTCTGCACGCTTCACCCATCGGTGGGCCGGCCGTGGCGGCACACCCAGAGGCAAACGCAGGCCCTTCTGCATGCCTCACCCACTGGTGGGTAGGGCCGCCGTGGCTGCACACCCAGAGGCAAACGCGCAGGGGCCTTCTGCACGCCCACCAACGGGTGGGCTTCTAGTCGTAGCGGCACAGCCGAGAGGCAAACGCAGCTCTTCTGCACGCCTCACCCATCGGTAATGGGCCGCGTGGCGCACACCCAGGGGCACACGCAACACTTCTGCATCGCAGCCACCCACCGGTGGGCCGGCCGCGGGCGGCACACCCAGAGGCACACGCAAAGTCCCGTTCTGCACGCCCACACATCGGTGAGCCGGCCGCTGGCGGCATAACCCAGAAGAAACTTCAGTGCTCCTTCTGCACGCACCCATCGGTGAGCCGCCGCGGGCGCACACCCCAAGAGCCACATGCAACAGTTCTGCACGCCCACCCACGGTAGGCCGCCCGCTGCTGCACACCCAGAGGCAAACCACAGGGTTTTCCTGCACGCCCCAACCCATGCGGTGGGTGCCGGCCGGGCGACACCCGCAGGCAACCGCAGGCCCTTCTTCACGCCACCCACGGTGGGTCACCGTACCGCAAACCAGCCAGGGGAACCTCAGGCCCTTCTGCACGCTTCACCCACGGGTGGGCCCGACCGTGGGCGGCACACCCAGAGGCACACGCAAACAGTTCTGCACGCCCCACCCATCGGGTAAGCTGGTCGCTAAGGCCAACCCAGAAGAAACTGCAGGCTCTTTCTGCACGCCTCCCCACTCGTGGTTCATGCTGGCCGGCGGCACACCCAGATGTAATCGCAGGGCTCTTCTGCACTCCACTCCACGGGTAGGCCGGCCGGCCCGCACACCCAGAGGCAAACCCAGTGGCCTTCTGCACGCCTACCCACTGGTGGGCCGGCCGTGGCGGCAATAACCCAGAGGCAACCGCAGGCTCTTCTGCACGCCCCACCCACGGGTGGGTCGGGCCGTATGCGCACACCCAGAGGCAACCGCGAGGCCCTCTTCTGCACGCCTCACCCACGGGTGGGCCGGCCGTATGCACACCCAGAGGCAACCTCAGGCCCTCTTCTGCATCGCTGGGGCCTACACCCAGGGTGGGCCGGGCTGTGGCGCTTCACACCCAGAGGCACACGCGAAACAGTTCTGCACACCCACCCACGGGTAAGCTGGTCGCTATACAACCCAGAAGAAACTGTAGGTTCTTCTGCACACCCACCACGCCAGCAGGGCAGGCGGTGGCGGCACACCCAGAGGTAAACGCAGGCCCTTCTGCACTCCCCACCCACGGTAGGCCGCCGCGGGCTGCACACCCAGAGGCAACCGCGAGGGCCTTCTGCACACCCACTCAACGGGTGGGCCGGGCCGCGCGGCACACCCAGAGGCAAACGCAGAGGGCGCCTTCTGCACGCCCACCCACAGGTGGGTCGACTCATGGCGCAGACCCAGGGGCAACTGCAGGCTCTTCTGCACGCCCCCACCCACAAGTGGCCCGGCCGCGGGCGTGCACAATTCCAGAGGCAAACGCGAGGCTCTTCTGCACGCCTACTACAGAGGTGGGCCGGCCGAAGGCACAGCCAGAGGCAACCGCGAGGCTCTTTCTGCACACCCACCCATCGGTGGGTCGGCCGTGGGCGCACACTCAGAGGCAAACGCAACATTTCTGCACGCTTCACCCACGGGTGGGCCGGCCGTATGTGCACACTCAGAGGCAAACGCAAACAGTTGTGCAAGCTCACCCACGCTGGCAGCCGCCGCTGCGCACACCCAGAGCCACACACAAACAGTTCTGCACGCCCACCCACGGGTAAGCTGGTCGCTAAGGCCAACCCCTGGAAGAAACTGCGGCCCTTCTGCACGCCCCCACCCACGGGTCTGTTGGCCGTGGGCGGCACACCCAGATGTAACTGCGAGGCTCCTTCTGCACTCCAACCATCGGTAGGACAGTCGTGGGCTCCACACCCAGAGGCAAACCCAGGGTTTTCTGAACGCCTCACCCACGGGTGGGCCGGGCCGTGGCGGCACACCCAGAGGCAACCGCGAGGCTCCTTCTGCACGCTTCACCAACGGGTGGGCCGGTCGTGGCTGCACACCCAGAGGCACACGCGAAACAGTTCTGCACGCCTACCCACGTGGTGGGTTGGTCGCTAAGGCCAACCCAGAGGAAACCGCGAGGCTCTTCTGCACGTTTCCACCCATCGGTAGGCCGGCCGCGGGCGGCACACTCCAGAGGCAAACGCGAAACCCTTCTGCACGCCCCACCAACAGGTGGGTCGGCCGTGGGCGTGCACACCCAGAGGCAACCGCAGGCCCTTCTGCACGCTTCACCCACGGGTGGGCCGCCATGGCGCCACACCCAGAGCCACACGCAAAACAGTTGTGCACGCCCACCCACGTGGTGGGCCGGCCGTATGCACACCCAGAGCCACACACAAGCAGTTGTGCACGCTACTCCACGGGTGGGCCGGGCCGTATGCACACCCCGAGGCAAACGCAGGCTCCTTCTGCACGCTAACCACGGTAGGCCGGCTAGCTGCACACCCAGAGGCAACCGCAGGGCCTTCTGCACACCTCCACCCACGGGTGGGCCGGCTGTGGCGGGCACACCCAGAGGTAAACGCAGGCTCCTTCTGCATGCCCACCCACGGGTAGGCCGCCGTGGCTGCACACCTAGAGGCAACCGCGAGGGCCTTTCTGCACACCCACCAACGGGTGGGCCAGCCGCGGGCGCACACTCAGAGGCAAACGCGAACCTCTTCTGCACGCCCCACCCACCGGGTGGGCCGCCGGGCGCACACTCAGAGGCAAACGCGAACAATTCTGCATCGCCACTCCATCGGGTGGGCCGGCCGCGTGCACACCCAGAGGCAAACGCAGGCTCTTCTGCACGCCTCACCCACGGTGGGCCGGGCCGTATGCACACCCAGGGGCACACGCAAACAGTTCGGCACGCCCCACCACACGGGAAGCTGGTCGCTAAGGCCAACCCAGAAGAACCTGCAGGTTTTTCTGCACGCTTCACCCACGGGTGGGCTGGCCATGGCGGCACACCCAGAGGCAATCGCAGGCCCTTCTGCACTCCCACCCACGGGTAGGCCGCCGTGGCTGCACACCCAGAGGCAACCGCAGGGCCTTCTGCACACCCAACAACGGGTGAGCCGGCCGCGGGCGTGCACACCCAGAGGCAAACCGCAGGGTTTTCTGCACGCTTCCACCCACAGGTGGGCCGCACTATGGCGGCAGACCCAGGGGCAAGCGCAGGCTCTTCTGCACGCCCCACCCACTGGTGGGCCGGGCCGTGGCAACACACCCAGAGGCAAACGCAGGTCTCTTCTGCACTTCCCACACAGAGGTGGGTCGGCCGAGCGGCATTGCGCCAGAGGCAACCGCAGGCCCTTCTGCACTTCCACCCACTGATGAGCCGGGTCGGCAACACACCCAGAGACAACCGCAGAGGCCCTTCTGCACCCCCACCCACAGTAGGGTCGTAATCGCAGCGCACACCCAGAGGCAACCGCGAGGTTTTTTTTCACGCCTTCACCCACGGGTGGGCCGGCCGCGGGCGGCACACCCAGAGGCAACCTCAGGCCCTTTCTGCACACCCACCAACGGGTGGGCCGCCGGGCGGCACACTCAGAGGCAAACGCGAAACTCCTTTCTGCACGCCTACCCATCGGGTGGGTCGGCCGTGGGCGGCACACTCCAGAGGCAAACGCAACACTTCTGCACGCCTTCACTCCACGTGGTGGTAGGCCGGGCCGTGGGCGGCACACCCAGAGGCAAACGGCGTCTTTCTGCACGCCCACACACGCAGGGGCTCATCGCGGCGTGCACAGCCAGGGGGAACCTCAGGCCTCTTTCTGCACGCCTTCACCCACGGGTGGGCCGGCCGTGGGCGTGCACACCCAGGGCACACGCAATCAGTTCTGCACGCCCACCCACGGGTGGACCGGCCGCGGCAGCACACCCAGAGGAACACGCGAACAGTTCTGCACGCCCACCCACGGGTAAGCTGGTCGCTAAGGCCAACCCAGAAGAAACTGCAGGCCCTTCTGCACGCCCCACCCACGGGTGAGCCGGGCCGTGGGCGGCACACCAAGAGCCACATGCAAACAGTTCTGCACGCCCACCCACGGGTAGGCCGCCTGCTGCTGCACACCCAGAGGCAACCGCAGGGCCTTCTGCACACCCACCAACGTGGGTGGGCCGCCGCGGGCGGCACACCCAGAGGCACACGCAACAGTTCTGCACGCCCCACCCACGGAAAGCTGGTCGCTATGCCAACCCAGAAGAAACTGCAGGCCCTTCTGCACGCCCCCACCCACGGGTCTGCTGGCCGTGGGCGGCACACCCAGATGTAACCGCGAGGCCCTTCTGCACTCCAGCCACGGGTAGGCCGGGTCGTGGCTCCACACCCAGAGGCAACCCCAGGGCCTTCTGCACGCCCCACACATTGGTGGGCCGGCCGGGCGGCACACCCAGAGGCAACCGTAGGCCCTTTCTTCACTACTTCACCCACGGCTAGGGGCCGGCCTTGGCGGCACACCCAGAGGCAACCGCAGGCCCTTCTGCACGCCCCACCCACTGGTGGGTTCACCGCGGGCGGCACACCCAGAGGCAACCGCAGGCTCTTTCTTCACGCTTCACCCACGGGTGGGCCGCCGTGGCGGCACACCCAGAGGCAACCTCAGGCCCTTCTGCACGCTTCACCCAGGGGTGGGCCGCTGTGGCGCCACACCCAGAGGCACACGCAAACAGTTCTGCACACCCACCCATGGGTAAGCTGGTCGCTACGCCAACCCAGAAGAAACTGCAGGCTCTTTTTGCACGCCTACCCACGGGTGGGCAGGCGGTGGAGGCACACCCAGAGGTAAACGCAGGCCCTTCTGCACTCCAACCCACGGGTAGGCCGGCCGCGGGCTGCACACCCAGAGGCAACCGCAGGGCCTTCTGCACACTCCAACAAGCGGGTGGGCCGGCCGGCGGGCACACCCAGAGGCAAACGTAGGGTTTTCTGCACGCCTACCCACAGGTGGGCCGCACCATGGCGGCAGACCCAGGGCAAGCGCAGGCCCTTCTGCACGCTTCACCCACGGGTGGGCCGGGCCGTGGCGCACACCCAGAGGCAAACGCAGGCCCTTCTGCACGCCCCACACACAGAGGTGGGCCGGCCGTGAGCGCACAGCCAGAGGCAATCGCGAGGCCCTTCTGCACGCCCCACCCCCAGTAGGGGCTCAATCGCGCGGCACACCCAGAGGCACAGGCCAATACTTCTGCACGCCCCACACACAGCTGGGCCGCCGTGGTGGCACACCCAGAGGCAACCGCAGACTCTTCTGCACGCCTCACCAACGGGTGGGCCGGCCGTGGCGGCACACTCCAGAGGCAAACGAAATCCCCTTCTGCACACTCCACCCACGGGTGGGTCGGCCGCGGGCGCACACTCAGAGGCAAACGCGAACACTTCTGCACTCTCCACCCATCGGTAGGCCGGCCGGGTGGGCGCAATAATTCAGAGGCACACGCAAACAAAGTTCTGCACGCCCACCCACGGGTAAGCTGGTCGCTAAGGCCAACCCTGAAGAAACTGCAGGCCCTCCTGCACGCTTCACCCATCGGTCTGCTGGCCGCGGGCGCACACCCAGATGTAACCGCAGGCTCTTCTGCATGCCCACCCACGGGTAGGCAGGTCGCGGGCTCCACACCCAGAGGCAACCCCAGGGCCTTCTTCACGCCTACACACTGGTGGGTCGGCCGCGGGCGGCACACCCAGAGGCAACCGCAGGCTCTTCTTCCCGCCTCACCCACGGGTGGGCCGCCGTATGCACACCCAGAGGCAACCGCGAGGCCCTTCTGCACGCTTCACCAACGGGGTGGGCCGCCGGCGGCACACCCAGAGGCACACGCGAAACAATTCTGCACTCTCCACCTACGATTGGGTTGGTCGCTATGCCAACCCAGAGGAAACCGCAGGCTCTTCTGCACTTCACCCACGGGTAGGCCGGCCGCGGGCGGCACACTCAGAGGCAAACGCAAACTCCTTCTGCACGGCCACCCACGGGTGGGCCGGCCGGGCGGCACACTCCAGAGGCAAACGCAAACTCTTCTGCACGCCCACCAACGGGTGGGCCGGCCGTGCGGGCACACCCAGAGGCAACCGCGAGGCTCCTTCTGCACGCCCCACCCACGGTGGGCCGGGCCGTGGCGGCACACTACAGAGCCACACGCAAACAGTTGTGCACGCCCACCCACGGTGGGTCGGGCCGCTGCGTACACCCAGAGCCACACAAAAAATAGTTGTGCACGCCACCCACGGGTGGGCCGGGCCGCGGCGCACACTCAGAGGCAAACGCAGGCTCTTCTGCACGCCCCAACCACGGTAGGCCGGTTGGGGCTGCACACCCAGAGGCAACCGCAGGGCCTTCTGCACACCCACCAACGGGTGGGTCGGGCCGTATGCACACCCAGAGTGAAAATGCAGGCCATACTGCACGCCCACCCACGGGTAAGCTGGTCGCTAAGGCCAACCCAGAAGAAACTGCAGGCCCTTCTGCACGCTCACCCACGGGTGGGCTGGCGGTGGCGGCATACCCAGAGGTAAACGCAGGCCCTTCTCCACTCCCCCACCCATCGGTAGGCCGGCCGGGCTGCACACCCAGAGGCAACCGCAGGGCCTTCTGCACACTCCAACAACGGGTGGGCCGGCCGTGGCGGCACACCCAGAGGCAAACGCAGGGTTTTCTGCACGCCCACCCACAGGTGGGCCGACCATGGCGGGCAGACCCAGGGGCAACCGCAGGCCCTTCTGCACGCCTTCACCCACGGGTGGGCCGGCCGTGGGCGGCACACCCAGAGGCAAACGCAGGCCCTTCTGCACGCCTACTACAGAGGTGGGTCGGCCGAGCGCACAGCCAGAGGCAACCGCAGGCCCTTCTGCACGCCTCACCCACTCGGTGGGCCGCACCGCGGGCGCACACCCAGAGCCACACGCGAATACTTCTGCACGCCCACCCAGGAATGGGGTCGGCCGTGGCGGCACACCCAGAGGCAACCGCAGACCCTTTCTGCACACCCACCCACGGGTGGGTCGGCCGTGGGCGTGCACACTCAGAGGCAAACGCGAACACTTCTGCACGCACTTCACCCATCGGGTAGGCCGCCGCATGCACACTCCAGAGGCAAACGCGAACACTTCTGCACGCTTCACCCATCGGTAGGCCGGCCGGGCGTGCACACTCAGAGGCAAACGAAACTCCTTCTGCACGCCCACCCACGGGTGGGCCGGCCGGGCGTGCACACTCAGAGGCAAACGCAAACCCTTCTGCATCGCCTCATCATCGGGTGGGCCGGCCGTGGGCGGCACACCCAAAGGTAAACGCGAGGCCCTTCTGCACGCTTCACCCACGGGTGGGCCGCCGTGGCGGCACACCCAGAGCCACACGCGAAACAGTTGTGCACGGCCACCCACGGGTGGGCCGTCCGCTGGGCGCACACCCAGAGCCAAACGCGAACAGTTGTGCACGCTGCTCCACGGGTGGGCCGGGCCGCGGGCGCACACCCAGAGGCAAACGCGAGGCCCTTCTGCACGCCTAACCGCAGGTATGCCGGCCGGGCTGCACACCCAGAGGCAACTGCAGGGCCTTCTTCACACTCACACCAACGGGTGGGCCGGCCGTGGCGGCACACCCAGAGGCACACGCAAACAGTTCTGCACGCCGACCCACGGAAAGCTGGTCGTTGGGCGCCAACCCAGAAGAAACTGCAGGTTCTTCTGCACGCCCACCCACGGGTGGGTTTCGCCGTGGTCGCGCACACCCAGAGGTAAACCCAGGCCCTTCTGCATGCCCAACCACGGGTAGGCCGGCCGCGGGCGCACACCCAGAGGCAAACGCAAACCCTTCTGCACGGCCACCCACGGGTGGGCCGGGCCGTGGCGCACACTCAGAGGCAAACGCAAACCCTTCTGCACGCCCACCAACGGGTGGGTCGGGCCGCGGCGGCACACCCAGAGGCAACCGCGAGGCCCTTCTGCACGCTTCACCCACGTGGTGGGCCGCCGTGGCGGCACACCCAGAGCCACACGCAAACAGTTGTGCACGCCCTTCACCCATCGGTGGGTCGGCCGCTATGCACACCCAGAGCCACACAAAACAGTTGTGCACGCCCACCCACGGGTGGGCCGGCCGTGGCGGCACACTCCAGAGGCAAACGCAGGCCTCTTCTGCACGCCCCAACCACGGGTAGGCCGGTTGGGGCTGCACACCCAGAGGCAAACCGCAGGGCCTTCTGCACACTCCACCAACGGGTGGGCCGGCCGGGCGGCACACCCAGAGGAAAATGCAGGCCATACTGCACGCCCACTCCACGGGTGGGCCGGCCGTAGCGGCACACCCAGAGGCACACGCAAACAGTTCTGCACGCCCACCCACGGGTAAGCTGGTCGCTAAGGCCAACCCAGAAGAAACTGCAGGCTCCTTCTGCACGCCTTCTCACCCACGGGTGGGCTGGCGGTGGCGCACACCCAGAGGTAAACGCAGGCCTCTTCTCCACTCCCCACCCACGGTAGGCCGGCCGGGCTGCACACCCAGAGGCAACCGCAGGGCCTTCTGCACACCTTAACAACGGGTGGGTCGGCCGTGGGCGTGCACACCCAGAGGCAAACGCGAGGGTTTTCTGCACGCCTCACCCACAGGTGGGGTCGCACTCATGGCGGCAGACCCAGGGGGCAACCGCAGGCCCTTCTGCACGCCTACACCCACGTGGTGGGCCGGCCGTGGCGGCACACCCAGAGGCAAACGCGAGGCTCTTCTGCACGCCCCACACAGAGGTGGGCCGGCCGTAGCGCACAGCCAGAGGCAACCGCAGGCCCTTCTGCACGCCCCACCCACGGTGGGGTCGACCGTGGGCGCACACCCAGAGCCACACGCGAAATACTTCTGCACTCCCCCACCCAGGAATGGGCCGGCCGTGGGCGGCACACCCAGAGGCAACCGCGAGACCCTTCTGCACACCCACCAACGGGTGGGCCGGGCCGTGGCAGCACACTCAGAGGCAAACGAACTTTTCTGCACTTCACCCACGGGTGGGTCGGCCGTATGCACACCAGAGGCAAACGCGAACACTTCTGCACGCCCCACCCACGGTAGGCCGCCGTGGCGGCACACTAACTCAGAGGCAAACGCGAAACCTCTTCTGCACGCCTCTCACCCACGGTGGGCCGGGCCGGGCGTGCACACTCCAGAGGCAAACGCAAACCCTTCTGCACGCCCATCATCGGGTGGGCCGCCGTGGCGCACACCCAAAGGTAAACGCAGGCCCTTCTGCACGCCTTCACCCATCGGTGGGCCGGCCGTGAGCGGCACACCCAGAGCCACACGCAAACAGTTGTGCACGGCCACCCACGGGTGGGCCGTCCGCTGCGGCACACCCAGAGCCAAACGCCGAATAGTTGTGCATCGCTTGCCCACGGGTGGGCCGGCCGTGGGCGGCACACCCAGAGGCAAACGCAGGCCCTTCTGCACGCCTAACCGCAGGTATGCCGGGTCAAGGCTGCACACCCAGAGGCAACCGCAGGGCCTTCTGCACACCCACCAACGGGTGGGCCGGCCGTGGGCGGGCACACCCAGAGGCACACGCGAAACAGTTCTGCACGCCGACCCACGGAAAGCTGGTCGCTGCGCCAACCCAAAAGAAACTGCAGGTTCTTCTGCACGCCTTCACTCCACGGGTGGGGCTCGGCCGTGGGCGCACACCCAGAGGTAAACCCAGGCCCTTCTGCATGCCCAACCACGGTAGGCCGGCCGTGGCGTGCACACCCAGAGGCAAACGCGAAACCCTTCTGCACGCCCCCACCCACGGGTGGGTCGGCGTGGCGGCACACTCCAGAGGCAAACGCGAAACCCTTCTGCACGCCTCACCCACGGGTGGGTCGGCCGTGGGCGTGCACACCCAGAGGCAAACGCAGGCTCCTTCTGCACGCCTACACACGTGGTGGGCCTACCGAGGCGGCACAGCCAGGGGAACCTCAGGCCCTTCTGCATCACGACCCACGGGTGGGCCGGCCGAGGCGGGCGCATCTAGAGCTTCACACGCGAAACAGTTCTGCACGCTTCACCCACGGGTGGGTCGGCCGTGCGGCACACCCAGAGGCACACGCGAACAGTGCTTCTCGCCCACCCACGGGTAAGCTGGTCGCTGCGCCAACACTCGAAGAAACTTCAGGCTCCTTCTGCACGCCCACTCCACCGTGGGCTGGCCGTGGCGCCACACCCAGATGTAACTGCAGGCCCTTCTGCACACCCACCAACGGGTGGGCCGGCTGTGGCTGCACACCCATGGGCAAACGCAGGCCCTACTGCACGCCTTCACCCACCGGTGGGCCGCCGTGGCGGCACACCCAGAGGCACACGCAAACAGTTCTGCACGCCCACCCACCGGAAAGCTGGTCGCTAAGCGCCAACCCAGAAGAAACTGCAGGCCCTTCTGCGACGCCAACCACGGGTGGGCCGCCGTACTGCACACCCAGAGGCAACCGCAGGGCCTTCTGCACACCCACCAACGGGTGGGCCGGGCCGTGGGCGGCACACTGAGGCAAACGCGAAACCCTTCTGCACGCCCCACCCACGGGTGGGTCGGCCGGCGCACACCCAGAGGCAAACGCAAAACACTTCTGCATCGCCACCCATCGGTGGGGTCGGCCGTGGGCGCACACTCAGAGGCAAACGCGAAACCCTTCTGCACGCTTCACCCATCGGTGGGCCGGGCCGCGGGCGGCACACCCAGAGGTAAACGCAGGCTCTTCTGCACGCCCCACCCAGGGTGGGCCGGCCGCGGGCGTGCACACCCAGAGGCAACCGCGAGGCCCTTCTGCACGCCCCACCCATCGGTGTGGTGGGCCGGCCGTGGCGGGCACACCCAGAGCCACACGCAAACAGTTGTGCATCGCCACTCCATCGGGTGGGGTCAGTCCGCTGCGGCACACCCAGAGCCAAACGCCCAACAGTTGTGCACGCTTGCCCATCGGTGGGCCGCGGCGCGTGCACACCCAGAGGTAAACGCAGGCCCTTCTGCACGCCCAACCGCAGGTATGCCGGTCGGGCTGCACACTAGGAGGCAACCGCGAGGGCCTTCTGCACACCTACCAACGGGTGGGCCGGGCCGCGGGCGGCACACCCAGGGGAAAAATGCAGGCCCTACTGCACGCTCACACCCACGGGTAGGCCGGGCCGCGGGCGGCACACCCAGAGGCACACGAACAGCTTGGCACGCCGACCCACGGGTGGGTCGGGCGGTGGCGGCACACTCAGAGGCAAACGCAAACCCTTCTGCACGCTTCACCCACGGGTGGGCCGCCGTGGCTGCACACCCAGAGGCAAACGTAGGCTCCTTCTGCACGCCCCACACACGGGTGGGCCTACAGAGGCGCACAGCCAGGGGGAACTCAGGCCCTTCTGCATCGCCCACCCACGGGTGGGCCGCCGAGGCGGCACACCCAGAGGCACGCCAAGAACAGTTCTGCACGCCCACCCATCGTGGTGGGTCGTGGCCGCGGGCGGGGCGCACTCCAGAGCCACACGCAAACAGTTCTGCACGCCCCACCCACGGTAGAAAAGCTGGTCGTTGCGCCAACCCAGAAGAAACTGCAGGTTCTTCTGCATCGCCCACTCCATCGGTGGGCTCGCCGCGGGCGGCACACCCAGAGGTAAACCCAGGCCCTTCTGCATGCCCAACCACGGTAGGCCGGCCGTGGGCGCACACCCAGAGGCAAACGCGAAACCTCTTTCTGCACTTCCCACCCACGGGTGGGTCGGGCGGTGGCGGCACACTCAGAGGCAAACGCGAAACCCTTCTGCACGCTTCACCCACTGGTGGGCCGGCCGTGGCGGCACACCCAGAGGCAAACGCAGGCTCTTCTGCACGCTTCACACATCGGTGGGTCTACCGAGGCGGCACAGCCAGGGGGGAACCTCAGGCCCTTCTGCACGCCGACCCACGGGTGGGTCGGCCGAAGCGCGCACTCCAGAGCCACACGCGAAACAGTTCTGCACGCCCACCCAGGTGGGCCGCCGCATGCGCACACCCAGAGGCACACGCAAACAGTGCTTCACGCCCACCCACGGGTAAGCTGGTCGCTACGCCAACACTGAAGAAACTTCAGGCCCTTCTGCACGCCTCCACCCACCGGTGGCTGGCCGCGGGCGCCACACCCAGATGTAACTGCAGGCCCTTCTGCACACCCACCAACGGGTGGGCCGGGCTGTGGCTGCACACCCAGGGCAAACGCAGGCCCTACTGCACGCCTACCCACGGGTGGGTCGGCCGTGGCTAGCACACCCAGAGGCACACGCAAACAGTTCTGCACGCCCACCCACGGAAAAGCTGGTCGCTAAGGCCAACCCAGAAGAAACTGCAGGCCCTTCTGCACGCCAACCACGGGTGGGCCGGCCGCGGCTGCACACCCAGAGGCAACCGCAGGGTCTTCTGCACACCCACCAACGGGTGGGCCGCCGTGGCGGCACACTGAGGCAAACGCGAAACCCTTTCTGCACGCTTCACCCACGGGTGGGTCGGCCGTGGGCGGCACACTCAGAGGCAAATGCAAACCCTTCTGCACGCTTCACTCCATCGGTGGGCCGGCCGGCGTGCACACCCAGAGTGTAAACGCAGGTCCCTTCTGCACGTCCACCCAGGGTGGGGCCGCCGCGCGCGCACACCCAGAGGCAACCGCGAGGCTCTCTTCTACGCTTCACCCACGGTGGGCCGGCCGCAGCGGCACACCCAGAGCCACACGCAAACAGTTGTGCACGCCCACCCACGGGTGGGTCGTCCGCTGCGCACACCCAGAGCCAAACGCCGAATAGTTGTGCATCGCTGCCCACGGGTGGGCCGGCCGCGGCGGCACACCCAGAGGCAAACGCAGGCCCTTCTGCACGCTCAACCGCGAGGTATGCCGGTCGGGCTGCACACCAGGAGGCAACCGCAGGGCCTTCTGCACACTCCACCAACGGGTGGGCCGGGCCGTATGCACACCCAGGGGAAAAATGCAGGCCCTACTGCATCGCCCCACCCACGGTAGGCCGCCGGGTGCACACCCAGAGGCACACGCGAAACAGTTCTTGCACGTCGGACCCACGGGTGGGTCGGGCGTGTAGCGCACACCAGAGGCAAACGCGAAAACCTCTTCTGCACGCCTCACCCATCGGGCCGGCCGCTGGGCTGCACACCCTGAGGCAAACGCAGGCCCTTCTGCACGCCCCGCCGGTCGAGCGGTACAGCACTCAGGCCCTTCTGCACGCCCACCCACGGTGGGGTCGCCGGAGGCGGCGCACTCCAGAGCCACACGCGAACAATTCTGCACGCCCCACCCATCGGGTGGGCCGGCCGTGGCTGCACACCCAGAGGCACACGCGAACAGTGCTGCACGCCCACCACGGGTGTGCTGGCCGCGGGCGCCACACCCAGATGTAACCGCAGGCCCTTCTGGCATTACCCACTAACGGGTGGGCCGCTGTGGCGGGCACACCCAGGGCAAACGCGAGGCCCTACTGCACGCCCACCCACGGGTGGGTCGCGGCCGCGGGCGCACACCCAGAGGCACGCCGCAAACAGTTCTGCACGCCCCACCCACGTGGTGGGTCGGGCCGTGGCAGCGCACCCGCAGAGCCACACGCAAAACAGTTCTGCACGCCCACCCACCAGAAAAACTGGTCGCTAAGGCCAACCCAGAAGAAACTGCTGGCTCTTCTGCTTCGCCAACCACGGGTGGGCCGGCCGTGGCTGCACACCCAGAGGCAACCGCAGGCTTTTCTGCAGGACTCACCCACGGGTGGGCTCCGCCGTGGCGGCACACCCAGAGGCACACGCAAACAGTTCTGCACGCCTACCCACGGGTGGGCTGGTCGCTATGCGCCAACCCAGAGGAAACAGCAGGCCCTTCTGCACGCTTTCATTCCATCGGTGTGCTGCCGCCGAAGGCACACCCAGAGGCAACCGGAGGCCCTTCTGCACTCTCCACACACTGATGAGCCGGCCGCATGCACACCCAGAGGCAAACGCGAAGCCCTTCTGCACGCCTCACCCACGGGTTGGCCAGCCGTGGCGGCACACCCAAAGGCACAGGCAAATTGTTCTCCACGCCCACCCACGCGTGTGGGTCGGCCGCTATGCAAACCCAGAGGCAACCGCAGACCTCTTCTGCACTTGCTCACCCATCGGTGGGCCGGCCGCGGGCGTGCACACCCCGGCAAACGCAGACCCTACTCCACTCGCCTCACCCACGGGTGGGCTGGCCGTGGCGGCACACCCAGGGGCAACCGCGAGGCCCTTCTGCACTTCACCCACAGGTGAGCCGGGCTGTGGCGGCACACACATAGCCACATGCAAACAGTTCTGAACGCCAAGCACTCCATCGGTAGGCCGCCATGGCTGCACACCCAGAGGCAACCGCGAGGGGCCTTCTGCACGCCACCCACTGGTGCTCCGCCGCATGCACACTCAGAGGCAAATTCAAACCCTTCTGCACGCCCCACCCACGGGTAGGCCGGCCGCGGTTCGGCACACCCAGAGGCAACCGCAGGGCCTCTGCACACCCAACAACGGGTGGGTCGGCTGTGGCGCACACCCAGAGACAACCGCAGACCCTTCTGCAGACCCACCAACGGGTGGGCCGGGCCGTGGGCGCACACTCAGAGGCAAACGCAAACCTCTTTCTGCACTTGTTTCACACCCACGGGTGGGCCGGCCGTGGGCGGCACACTCAGAGGCAAACGCGAAAAACCCTTCTGCACTACGCCCCACCCAGGGTGGGCCGGCCGCGGGCGCACACCCAGAGGCAACCGCAGGCCCTTATGCACGCCTTCACCCATGGGTGGGCCGGCCGGGCGGCACACCCAGCGCCACACGCAAAACAGTTGTGCAGCTTTACCCATCGGTGGGCCGCCGTAGCGGCACACCCAGAGGCAAACGCAGGCCCTTCTGCACTTCAACCACCGGTAGGCCGGTCGGGCTGCACACCCAGAGGCAAACCGCAGGGCCTTCTGCACGCCCACCAACGGGTGGGTCGGCCGTAGCGCACACCCAGGGGGAAAATACAGGCCCTACTGCACGCCCACTCACGGGTGGGCCGGCCGTGGGCGGCACACCCAGAGGCACACACAAACAATTCTGCACGCCGACCCACGGGAAAGCTGGTCGCTAAGCACAACCGGAGAACAAACTGCAGGCTCTTTTGCACGCCCACCCACGGGTGGGCTGGCCGTGGGCGCACACCCAAAGGTAAACGCAGGCCCTTCTGCATGCCCAACCACGGGTAGGCCGCCGTGGCTGCACACCCAGAGGCAACCGCAGGGCCTTCTGCACACCCACCAACGGGTGGGCCGCCGGCGTGCACACTCAGAGGCAAACGCGAAACCCTTTTGCATGCCCACTCCACGGGTGGGTCGGCCGCGGGCGCACACCCAGGGGAAAAATACAGGCTCTTCTGCAAACCCACCCACGGGTGGGCCTACCGTGGGCGGCAAAGCCAGGGGAACCTCAGGCCCTTCTGCACGCCACCCACGGGTGGGCTCTGCCGTGGGCGCACACCCAGAGCCACACGCGCAACAGTTCTGCACGCCTCACCCACGGATGGGCCGCCGTGGCGCGCAATACCACAGAGGCACACGCAAACAGTTCTGCACGCCCACCCACGGGTAAGCTGGTCGTTGGCGTCAACCCAGAAGAAACTGTAAGCCCTTCTGCACGCCTCACCCACGGGTGTGCTGGCTCTGGCGGCACACCCAGATGTAAATCAAGTAGGCTCCTTCTGCACACCCACCAACGGGTGGGCCGCCGTAGCGAAACACCCAGGGGCAAACGCAGGCCCTACTGCATCGTCCACTCCACCGGTGGGCCGCCGTGGGCGGCACACCCAGAGGCACACGCAAACAGATCTGCATCGCCCTACCCACGGGTGTCGGCCGCATGCGGGCGCACTCCAGAGCCACACGCGCAAACAGTTCTGCACGCCCCACCCACTCGGAAAGCTGGTCGCTATGCGCCAACCCAGAAGAAACTGCAGGGCCCTTCTGCACGCCCCATCCACGGGTGGGCTGGCCGTGGCGGCACACCCAGAGGTAACCACAGGCTCTTCTGCACGCCAACCACGGGTGGGCCGGGCCGTGGCTGCACACCCAGAGGGAAAACGCAGGGCCTTCTGCACACCTTAACAACGGGTGGGTCGGGCCGTGGCGGCACACCCAGAGGCAACCGTGAGGTTTTTTCTGCACGCTCACCCACGGGTGGCCTCACGTGGGCGGCACAACCAGGCGCAACCTCAGGCTCCTTTTGCACGCTCTCACCCAGGGTGGGCCGGCCGTGGCGACACACACAGAGGCACACGCAAACAGTTCTCCACGCCCACCCACGGGTTGGTCGTCAGAAGTGGCACACCCAGAGGCAACCGCAGGGCTCCTTTCTGCACGCCCACCCACGGGTGGGTCGGCCGTCGGCGGCACACACAGAGCCACACGCAAACAGTTCTGCACGCCCACCCACGGTTGGCCGGGTCGTGAAGCAACACACCCAGAGGCAAACGCAGGGGCCTTCTGCACGCCCACCCACTGGTGGGCCGGCCGTGGCGGCACACCCAGAGCCACACGCAAAACAGTTCTGCACGCCCACGCGTGGGCCGGCCCGTCGCGGCACACCCAGAGGCACACGGAACAGTTCTGCACGCCCACCTCACGGGTGGCCTGGTCGCTATGCGCCAACCCAGAGGGAAACAGCAGGCCCTTCTGCACGCCCCCACCCACGGTGGGCCGGCCGTAGCGCACACCCAGAGGCAACCGCGAGGCCCCTTCTGCACTTCACACTGATGGGCCGGCCGTGGCTACACACCCAGAGGCAAACCGCAGGCCCTTCTGCACGCCCACTCCACGGGTTGGCCGGCCGTAAGGGCACACCCAAAGGCACAGGCAAATAGTTCTGCACGCCCACCCACGGGTGAGCTGGCCGCTAGCGTAAACCCAGAGGCAACCGCAGACCCTTCTGCACTCTCCACCCACGCGTGGCCGGCCGTGGCGGCACACCCAGGGGGACCGCAGGCCCTTCTGCACGCCCACCCAGCGGGTGGGGTCGGCCGTCAGCTGCACACCCAGAGGCACATGCAAACACTTCTGCACGCCCACCCACGGGTAGGCCGCCATGGCGGCACACCCAGAGGCAAACTTACACAGGGCCTTCTGCACGCTAACCCACGGTGGGCCGGGCCGTGTCGGGCACACCCAGAGGCAACCGCAGGCCCTTCTGCACTTCACCCAGGGTGGGGCCGGCCGGGCGTAACACCCAGAGGCACACGCAAAACCGCTCTGCACGCCAACTCACGGGTGAGCCGGCCGCGGGCGCACACCCAGAGGCACACGCTAACAGTTCTGCACGCCCCACCCACCGGTAATCTGGACGCTATGCCAACCCAGAAGAAACTGCAGGCCCTTCTGCACGCCCCCACCCACGAAAGTGGTCCGCCATGGCGTGCACACCCAGAGGCAAGCGCAGGCCCCTTCTGCACGCCCCACACACTGGTGGGCCTACCGTATGCGGACAATCTAGGGGAAAAGCAGGCCCTTCTGCACTTCACCCACGGGTGGGCCGCCGCAGCACACCTAGAGGCACACGCAAACAGTTCTGCATGCCTACACCCATCGGTGGCCGCCGTGTGCGACAACCCAGAGCCACACGCCAATAGTTCTGCACGCTTCACCCACGGGTGGGCCGGCCGGCGGCACAACCAAAGGTACACGCGAAACAGTTCTGCACGCCCACCCACGGGTAAGCTGGTCGCTAAGGCCAACCCAGAAGAAACTGCAGGTCCCTTCTGCACGCCCTCACTCCACGAGTGGGCTGGCCGCGGGCGGCACACCCAGAGGTAATCGCGAGGCCCTTCTGCACTCCCACCCACGGGTAGGCCGGCCGTGGCTGCACACTCAGAGGCAATCGCAGGGCCTTCTGCACACCTTACCAACGGGTGGGCCGGCCGGGCGCACACCCAGGAGAAAATGCAGGCCCTACTGCACGCCCACCCATCGGCGCCGCCGGCGCACACGCAGAGCCACACACACAAACAGTTCTAGACGCCTCACCCATCGGTGAGCCGCCGTGCGCACACGCAGAGCCACACGCGAAAACAGTTCTGCACGCCTAACCACGGGTGGGGCCGGCCGCTGGCGGCACAAACCAAAGGTACACGAAACAGTTCTGCGCCTCCACCCACGGGTAAGCTGGTCGCTATGCCAACCCAGAAGAAACTGCAGGTCTTTTCTGCACGCTCACCCACGGGTGGGGCTGGCCGCGGGCGTGCACACCCAGAGGTAACCGCGCAGGCTCCTTCTGCTCTCGCTCCCACCCATCGCGGGCCGTGGCAGCACACCCAGAGGCAACCCCAGGCTCTTTGTGCACGCTTCACCCACGGTAGGCCGTGGCCGTGGTGGCACACCCAGGGGCAAACGGCAACAGTTCCTCACGCCCACTCCACGGGTGGGCCGCCGCGGCGGCACACCCAGAGGCAATCGCGACACTTCTTCACGCACAGCCACGGGTAATCTCTCGACGCTAAGGCCAATCCAGAAGAAACTGGAGGCTCTTCTGCACGCCCCACCCACGCGGTGGGCTGGACGTGGCGGCACACCCAGAAGTAAACGCGAGGCCGCTCTGCACGTACCACACACGGTTACCCGGCCGTAGCGGCACACCCAGAGGCAAACGCGAGGCCCTTCTGCACGCCTCAACCATGGGTGGCCGCCGCGGGCGTATGCACACCTAGAGGCAACCGCAGGCCCTTCTGCACTGTTTCCACCCACAGGTCGGGCCGTCAGAAGCGCACACCCAGAGGCACACGCAAACAGTTCTGCATGCCCACCCAGGGTGGGCCGGCCGTAAGGCACACCCAGAGGCACACGAACATTTCTGCACACCGACCCACGGGTAAGCTGGTCGCTAAGGCCAACCCAGAAGAAACTGCAGGCTCCATCTGCACGCCTCACCCATCGGGTGGGCTGCTGGCCGTGGCGGCACACCCAGAGGTAATTGTAGGCTCTTTCTCCACGCCAACCCACGGGTGGGCTGGCCGTGGCTGCACACTCCAGAGGCAAACGCAGGGCCTTCTGCATACCTGACCAACGAAAGGTGTGCCGCCGTATGCACACCCAGGAGAAAAATGCAGGCCCTACTGCACGCCTACTCCACGGGCTAGCGCCGCCCGCGGCGTCACACGCAGAGCCACACACAAACAGTTCTGCACGCCCACTCCATCGGTAGCCGCCGCTGCACACCCAGAGCCACACGCAAACAGTTCTGCACGCCCACCACGGGTGGGCCGGCCGCGGCGCAATAAACCAAAGGTACACGCAAACAGTTCTCTGCACGCCCACCCACGGGTAAGCTGGTCGCTAAGGGCCAACCCAGAAGCAAACTGCGCAGGGTCTTTCTGCACGCCCACCCACGGGTGGTCTGGCCGCGGCGGCACACTCCAGAGGTAACCGCGAGGCTCTTTCTGCTCGCTTCACCCACCGTGGGCCGGCCGCGGCAGCACACTCCAGAGGCAAACCCCAGGCTCTTTGTGCACTTCACCCATCGGTAGGTCGGGCCGGGTGGGTGGCACACCCAGGGGCAACGGCAACAGTTCCTCACGCTTCACCCATCGGGTGGGCCGCCGCAGGCACACCCAGAGGCAATCGCAGACACTTCTTCACGCACAGCCACGGGTAATCTCGACAAGCTAGGCCAATCCAGAAGAAACTGAGGTTTTCTGCACTGCTTCACCCACGCGGTGGGCTGGACGGGCGCACACCCAGAAGTAAACGCGAGGCCGCTCTGCACGCTTCACACACGGGTTACCCGCCGAAGGGCACACCCAGAGGCAAACGCAGGCCCTTCTGCACGCTAACCATGGTGGTCGCCGCTGGCGCACCCGGCAGCCCGCTTCTGCACGCCTACCCACAGGTCGGCCGCCGGTCAGAAGCGCACACCCAGAGGCAATACTGCGAACAGCTCCTCTGCATGCCCACCCAGGGTGGGGCCGGCCGTATGCACACCCAGAGGCACACGAAACATTTCGCACACCTAATTCCACGGGTAAGCTGGTCGCTAAGGCCAACCCAGAAGAAACTGCAGGCTCCATCTGCACGCTTCACCCACGGGTGGGCTGGCCGTGGGCGCACACCCGCAGAGGTAATTGCAGGCCCTTTCCACGCCTAAACCACGGGTGGGCTGGCCGTGGGCTGCACACCCAGAGGCAAACGCGAGGGCCTTCTGCACACCCACCAACGAAAGTGTGCCGCCGTGGCGGCACACCCAGGAGAAAATGCAGGCCCTACTGCACGCTTCCACCCACGGTGCGCCGCCGCATGCACAATGCATGAGCCACACACACAAACAGTTCTGCATCGCTTCCACTCCATCGGGTGGGCTGCGCGCACACCCAGAGCCACACGCAAACAGTTCCTGCACGCTCCACCCACTGCTGGGCCGGCCGCGGCGCATAATAACCCAGAGGCACACGCGAAACAGTTCTCCACGCTCACCCACGGTTGGTCGGGCCGTGAGCGCACACCCAGAGGCAACCGCGAGGCCTCTTTCTGCACGCCTCCACCCACGGTGGGTCAGCGCCGGGCTGCACACCCAGAGCCACACGCAAACAGTTCTGCACGCCCCACCCACGCCGTCGGCCGTGAGTAACACTACCCAGAGGCAACCGCAGGGGCCTTCTGCACGCTAACTCCACTGGTGGGCCGCCATGGCGGCAACACCCAGAGCCACACGCAAACAGTTCTGCACGCCCACCCACGGGTGGGCCGGGCCGCGGGCGTACACCCAGAGTGCACACGGAACAGTTCTGCACGCCCACACTCACGGGTGGCCTGGTCGCTAAGGCCAACCCAGAGGAAACAGCAGGTTCGCACTTCACCCATCCGTGGTGGGCCGGGCCGAAGGCACACTCCAGAGCAACCGCAGGCCCTTCTGCACGCCCTCAATACACACTGATGAGCCGGCCGTGGCGGCAATACCCAGAGGCAAACGCGAGGCCCTTCTGCACTTCACCCACGGGTTGGTCGGCGCGTGGCGGCACACCAAAGGCACAGGCAATAGTTCTGCACTCCCACCCACGGGTGAGCTGGCCGCTACAGCGAAACCCAGAGGCAAATCGCGACTTCTGCAGGCCCACCCACGGCGAGGTCGTCAAGGCACACCCAGGGGCAACCGCGAGGCCCCTTCTGCACTTCACTCCATCGGTGGGTCGCCGCATGGCACACCCAGAGCTACACGCGAAACAGTTGTGCATCGACACTAACGGGTGGGCCCGCAGTGGCGGCACACCCAGAGGCAAACGCAGGTTCTTCTGCACTTCCACCCACGGTAATGGCCGTATGCACACCCAGATGCGCGACGAACCCGATCTGCACTTCACCACGGGTGGGTTGGTCGCTGCATCAACCCAGAGGAAATCGTAGGGCCTTTCTGCACGCCCCACCCATCGGTAGGCCGCCGTGGCGCACACTCAGAGGCAAACGCGAAACCCTTCTGGCATCGCCACTCCACGGGTGGGCCGGCCGCGGGCGCACACCCAGAGGCAAACTACAGGGCCTTCTGCACGCCAACCCACGGGTGGGTCGGGCCGGTCGGCACACACCCAGAGGCAACCGTGAGGCTCTTCTGCACTCGCCACCCAGGGGTGGCCGGCCGCGGGCGCACACCCAGAGGCACACGCGAAAACCGCTCTCACGCCAACTCACGGGTGGCCGGTCGGGCGCACACCCAGAGGCACACGCTAACAGTTCTTCACGCCTTCACCCACGGGTAATCTGGACGCTACGCCAACCCAGAAGAAACGCAGGCCCTTCTGCACGACCCACATGAAAGGGCCGCCATACGGCAGCACACCCAGAGGCAAAGCTAGGCCCTTCTGCACTTCACACACTGGTGGGCCTACCGTGCGCACTACCCAGGGGAAAAGCAGGTCCTCTGCACGCTTCACCCACGGTAATGCCGCGGGCAGCACACCCAGAGGCACACGCGAACAGTTCTGCATGCCCACTCCATCGGTGGGCCGGCCTTGGGCGGCACACCCAGAGGCACACGCGAAGAGTTCTGCGACTCCACCCACGGGTAAGCTGCTCACTAAGGCCAACCCAGAAGAAACTGCAGGTTCTTTCTGCACGCCTACCCACGGGTGGGTCGGCCGGGAGGCACAACCCCAGAGGCACACGCGAACAGTTGTGCACGCCCACCCACGGGTGGGTTCGCCGTACGCACACCCAGAGGCAACCGACCCTTCTGCACGCCTCACCCACGAAGTGGGCCGGCCGTGCGCACAACCCAAAGGCAAGAGCAGGCCCCTTCTGCACGCCCACCCATCGCAGTAGTCGGGCCGCGGGCGACACACTCAGAGGCTAACGAAACTCCCTTTCTGCACTTTCCACGGTGGGTCGCCGGGCGGCACACCCAGAGGCAACCGCGAAACAGTTCTGCACGCCTCACCCACGGGTGGGTCGGCCGTATGCACACCCAGAGGCACACGCAACCGTTCTGCACGCCCACCCACGGGTAAGCTGGTCGCTATGCCAACCAAAAGAAAATGCAGGTTCTTCTGCACCTACCACCCACCGGGTGGGCTGGCGTGGCTGCACATCCAGAGGCAACCGCGAGGGCCTTCCGCACACACACCCACGGGTGGGCCGGGCCGCGGGCGCACACTTAGGGGAAAATGCAGGTCTCTTTTCTCGCACGCCCACTCCATCGGTGGGTCTCCGCCATGGCGGCACAACTAGGGGCAACCGCGAGGCCCTTTCTGCACTTCACCCACGGGTCGGCCGGGCCGTGGCGGCACACCCAGAGCCACACGCGAAAAGGTTCTGCACGCCCACACACGGGTTACACGGCCGAGCGGCACACCCAGACGCAACCGTAGGGCTCTTCTGCACGCCCACTTACAGGTGGGGCCGACCGGGCGGCACACTCAGGGCAACCGCAGGGCCCTCTTCTGCACGCTTCACCCACGGGTAATGGCACCGTGGCGCACATTCAGAGCGCAAAGGCAGGCCCTTCTGCACGCATTAATACTGGTAGGTACCGGGCCGTGAGCGCACAGCCACAGGCAACCGCAGGCCCTTCTGCACGCCTTCACCCACTGACGCAGCCGGCCGCGGGCAAATAACACACCCAGAGGCAACCGCTGGCCCTTCTGAGCGCCACCACGGGGCCGCCGTGCGCACACTCCAGAGGCAAACGCGAGGCCTCTTCTGCACGCCCCACCCACGGGTGGGCCGGGCCGCGAAGTGCACAATCGGTGAGCCACACGCAACAGTTCTGCACGCCACACCTACGTGCGTTGGTCGCTATGCCAACTCCAGCCGGAAACCGCAGGCCCTTCTGCACGCCTCACTCCACGGGTAGCCGCCGCGGGCGGCACACTCCAGAGGCAACCGCGAAAACCCTTCTGCACTTTGCCTAACCATCGGTGGGCCGGCCGCATGCACTACTCCAGAGGCAACGAAACTCCTTCTGCACGCTTCACTCCACGGGTGGGCCGGGCCGCATGCACACCCAGAGGCAACTGCAGGCCCTTCTGCACGCCTCACACACGGGTGGGCCTTCCGCGGGCGGCACCCAGGGGGAAAAGGCAAGTAGCTCTGCACGCCCACCCACGCAGGTACCGGCCGTGGCGGCACAACCAGGGGAAACCGCGAGGCCCTTCTGCACGCCCACTCCAGGTACGGGCCGCCGTGCGCGCACACCCAGAGGCACATCGCGAAACAGTTCTGCATCGCCCACCCACTGCTGGTCGGGCCGTGAGCGCATCACCCAGAGGCAACCGCAGGGCCTTTTGCACGCTTCACTCCACGGGTGGGCCGGCCAGCGCACACTCCAGAGGCACACGCGAAAGTCGAAGCTGTGCGCATCGCTTCACCCACGGGCGGCCGCACCGTGGCTGCGCACGCTTTACCCAGCGCACGACGAAACAGTTCTGCACGCCTACCTACGGGGGGCTGGCCGCTGCGCCAACCCTGAGGAAACCGGGCAGGCCTTCTGCAGCGCCTACCCCATCATGATGGGCCGTGCCGGCGTGCACACCAGGGCAAAGCGCAGCCCCTTCAGTACGCCCACTCCATCGGTGTCGATGCGTCAGATGCACACTCCAGAGGCAACCGTGAGGCTCTTTCTGCGGTGCACGCCTCTACCTACTGATGAGCCGCCGTAGCAACACACCCAGAGGCAAACGTAGGTTTTTCTGCACTGTGACCATCGGGTGGGCCGCCGCATGCACATTCAGAGACAAAGGCACATAGTTTCTGCACGCCCACCCACGGGTGAGCCGGCCTTTAAGTAAACCCAGTGGCAACCGCGAGATCTCTTTCTGTGCGCCTCACCCGCGGGTGGGTCGGCCGTAGCTGCACACTCCAGGGGCAACAGCAGGCCCCTTCTGCACGCCCCACCACAGGTGAGCCGTGGCGGCAAAGCACACTCCAGAGGCAACGCGGGGGCCTTCTGCACGCCACTCACGGGTGGGCCGGCCGTGGCGGCACACCCAGAGGCTAACGCAGGCCCTTCTGCGCCCACCCCACTCGGTGGACCGGCCGCGCCGGCACTTTGCCCAGAGGCACACGCTAGATACTTCTGCACGCCCATCTACGGGTGGGCCGGCCGTGGCGGCACACCCAGAGGCACACGCAAACAGTTCTGCACGCCCACCTACGGGTGGGTTGGTCGTGCTAAGGCCAACCCAGAGGAAACCGCGAGGCCCTTCTGCACGACCACCCACCGGTAGGCCGGGCCGTGGGCGCACACCCAGAGGTAAACGCAGGCCCTTCTGCACTCCCACCCGCGGATGGGCCGGCCGTGGGCGGCACACTCAGAGGCAACCGCGGAGGCCCTTCTTCACGCCTCACCCACGGGGTGGTCGGCCGTCGGCCGCACCCAGAGGCAGCACGAAACAGTTCTGCACGCCTACCCACTGTTGGTCGGCCGTGAAGCGGCACACCCAGAGGCAACCGCAGGGCATTTTGCACGCCACACACGGGTGGGCCGGCCGTGTGCACACCCAGAGCCACACTCAAACAGTTGTGCTTCGCCACCCACGGGTGGGCCGACCGCGGTGTGACACACCCAGAGGCACACGCAAACAGTTCTGCACGCCCACCTACGGGGGGGCTGGTCGTTGCGTCAACCCTGAGGAAAACGCAGGCCCTTCTGCACGCCCACCCACTGGTGGGCCGGCCGTGGCGGCACACCCAGGGGCAAGCGCAGGCCCTTCTGCACGCCCACCCACGGGTGGGCCGGCCGTGGCGGCACACCCAGAGGCAACCGCAGGCCTTTCTGCACGCCCACCTACTGATGAGCCGGCCGTGGCAACACACCCAGAGGCAAACGCAGGCCCTTCTGCACGCCCACCCACGGGTGGGCCGGCCGTGGCGGCACACCCAGAGGCAAAGGCACATAGTTCTGCACGCCCACCCACGGGTGAGCCGGCCTTTGCGTAAACCCAGTGGCAACCGCAGACCCTTCTGCACGCCCACCCACGGGTGGGCCGGCCGTGGCTGCACACACAGGGGCAACCGCAGGCCCTTCTGCACGCCCACCCACAGGTGAGCCGGCCGTGGCGGCACACCCAGAGGCAACCGCAGGGCCTTCTGCACGCCACCCACGGGTGGGCCGGCCGTGGCGGCACACCCAGAGGCAACCGCAGGCCCTTCTGCACGCCACCCACGGGTGGGCCGGCCGTGGCGGCACACCCAGAGGCAACCGCAGAGGGCCTTTTGCACGCCACCCACGGGTGGGCCGGCCGTTGCGGCACACCCAGAGGCACACGCAAACAGTTCTGCACGCCCACCTACGGGTGGCCTGGTCGCTATGAGTCAACCCAGAGGAAACAGCAGGCCCTTCTGCACGCCCACCCACGGGTGGGCCGCCAGCGTGGCACACCCAGAGGCAAACGCAGGCCCTTCTGCACTTCACACACTGATGAGCCGGCCGCGGGCGGCACACCCAGAGGCAAACGTAGGCCCTTCTGCACGCCTCACCCACGGGTTGGCCGGCCGTGGCGGCACCCAAAGGCACAGGCAAATAGTTCTGCACGCCCACCCACGGGTGAGCTGGCCGTTAGCGTAAACCCAGAGGCAACCGCAGACCCTTCTGCAGGCCCACCCGCAGGCGGGCCGGCCGTGGCGGCACACCCAGGGGCAACCGCAGGCCCTTCTGCACGCCCACCCACGGGTGGGCCGGCCGTGGCGGCACACCCAGAGCCACACGCAAACAGTTGTGCACGCCCACCTACGGGTGGGCCGGCAGTGGCGGCACACCCAGAGGCAAACGCAGGCCCTTCTGCACGCCCACCCACGGGTGGGCCGGCCGTGGCGGCACACCCAGATGCGCACGCAAACCGATCTGCACGCCCACCTACGGGTGGGTTGGTCGTTGCATCAACCCAGAGGAAATCGTAGGCCCTTCTGCACGCCCACCCACGGGTAGGCCGGCCGTGGCGGCACACTCAGAGGCAAACGCAAACCCTTCTGCACGCCCACCCACGGGTGGGCCGGCCGTGGCGGCACACCCAGAGGCAACCACAGGGCCTTCTGCACGCCAACCCACGGGTGGGCCGGCCGTGTCGGCACACCCAGAGGCAACCGCAGGCCCTTCTGCACGCCCACCCAGGGGTGGGCCGGCCGTGGCGGCACACCCAGAGGCACACGCAAACCGTTCCTCACGCCAACTCACGGGTGGGCCGGTCGTGGCGGCACACCCAGAGGCACACGCTAACAGTTCTTCACGCCCACCCACGGGTAATCTGGACGCTGCGCCAACCCAGAAGAAACTGCAGGCCCTTCTGCACGCCCCACCCACGAAAGTGGGCCGCCATGGCAGCACACCCAGAGGCAAGCGCAGGCTCTTCTGCACGCCCCACACACTGGTGGGCCTACCGTGGGCGGCACACCCAGGGGAAAAAGCAGGCCCCTCTGCACGCCTTCACCCACGGGTGGGCCGGCCGTGGCAGCACACCCAGAGGCACACGCGAAACAGTTCTGCATGCCCACTCCATCGGTGGGCCGGCCCTTAGCGCACACCCAGAGGCACACGCAAAGAGTTCTGCACGCCCACCCACGGGTAAGCTGCTCGCTGCGCCAACCCAGAAGAAAACTGCAGGCTCTTCTGCACGCCTCACCCACGGGTGGGCCGCCGTGGGAGGCACACCCAGAGGCACACGCAAACAGTTGTGCACGCCCACCCACGGGTGGGCTCGCCGAAGTGCACACCCAGAGGCAACCGAAAACCCTTCTGCACGCTTTCACCCACGAAAGTGGGCCGGCCGCGGGCGGCACACCCAAAGGCAAGAGCAGGCCCTTCTGCACTTCACCCACGCGGTAGGCCGGGCCGTGGCGCACACTCAGAGGCTAACGCAAACCCTTCTGCACGCCCCCCCACGGGTGGGTCGGCCGTGGGCGGCACACCCAGAGGCAACCGCAAACAGTTCTGCACGCCCACTCCACGGGTGGGCCGGCCGTATGCACACCCAGAGGCACACGCGAACCGCTTCTGCACGCCCACCCACGGGGTAAGCTGGTCGCTGTACAACCAAAGAAAATGCAGGCTCTTCTGCACGCCCACCCACCGTGGGCTGGCGGTGGCTGCACATCCAGAGGCAACCGCAGGGCCTTCTACACACATACCCATCGGTGGGCCGGCCGCGGGCGCACACTTAGGGGAAAAATGCAGGTTCTTCTGCACGCCCACCCATCGGGTGGGTCCGCCATGGCGCACAACTAGGGGCAACCGCAGGCCCTTCTGCACGCCCACCCATCGGTCGGCCGGCCGTGGGCGGCACACCCAGAGCCACACGCATAAAAGGTTCTGCACGCCCACTTACAGGTGGGTCGCATCGCGTGGCGCACACTCAGGGGCAACCGCAGAGGCTCTTCTGCACGCCCACCCACGGGTGGCCGACCGCAGTGCACATTCAGAGGCAAAGGCAGGCCCTTCTGCACGCCGACACACAGGTGGGTCGGCCAGAAGGCACAGCCACAGGCAACCGCAGGCCCTTCTGCACGCCCCACCCACTGGACGAAACCGGCCGTGGGCAACACACCCAGAGGCAACGCTGGCCCTTCTCTGCGTCGACCACCCCCGGGGGGGCCGCCGTATGCACACCCAGAGGCAAACGCGAGGCTCTTCTGCACGCCTACACCCACGGGTGGGGCCGGCCGTAGCGGCACACCGAGAGCCACACGCAAACAGTTCTGCACTTCACCATTTACGGGTGCGTTGGTCGCTATGGCCAACCCAGCGGAAACCGCGAGGCTCTTCTGCACGCCTCACCCATCGGTAGGCCGGCCGTGGCGGCACACTCAGAGGCAAACGCAAACCCTTCTGCACGCCCAACCACGGGTGGCCGGCCGTATGCACACTCAGAGGCAAACGCAAACCCTTCTGCACGCCCACCCACGTGGTGGGCCGGCCGCAGGGCGACACCCAGAGGCAACTGCAGGCTCTTCTGCACGCTTCACACACGGGTGGGCCTTCCGTGGCGCACACTCAGGGGAAAAGCAGGCCCTTCTGCACGCCTACCCACGGGTGGGCCGGCCGTGGCGGCACAACCAGGGGAAACCGCGAGGCCCTTCTGCACGCTTCACCCAGGGTGGGCCGGCCGGCGTGCACACCCAGAGGCACACGCAAACAGTTCTGCACGCCCACCCACTGTTGGCCGGCCGTAGCTGCACACCCAGAGGCAACCGCGAGGGCTTTTTGCACGCCCACCCACGGTAATGGGCCGGCCGTGGCGGCACACCCAGAGCCACACGCAAACAAGTTGTGCACGCCCACCCACGGTGGGCCTACCGTGGCGCACACCCAGCGGCACACGCAAACAGTTCTGCACGCCCACCCACGGGGGGCTGGTCGCTATGGCCAACCCTGAGGAAACCGCAGGCCCTTCTGCACGCCCACTCCACTGGTGGGCCGGCCGCATGCACACCCAGGGCAAGCGAGGGCTCTTCTGCACGCTTCACCCACGGGTGGGAGCCGGCCAGCATGCACACCCAGAGGCAACCGCGAGGCCTTTCTGCACGCCCCACCTACTGATGAGAGCCGGCCGTGGCAACACACCCAGAGGCAAACGCAGGCTCTTCTGCACTTCACCCACGGGTGGGCCGGCCGTATGCACATTCCAGAGACAAAGGCACATAGTTCTGCACGCCCACCCACGGGTGAGCCGCCTTTGCGTGAAACCCAGTGGCAACCGCGAGACCTTCTTCTGCACGCTTCACCCACGGGTGGGCCGGGTCGCGGCTGCACACACAGAGGCAACCGCGAGCCCCTTCTGCACGCTTCACCCACAGGGTGAGCCGGTCGCGGCGGCAACACCCAGAGGCAACCGCAGGGCCTTTCTGCACGCCACCCACGGGTGGGCCGGCCGGGCGGCACACCCAGAGGCAACCGCAGGCCCTTCTGCACGCCTCACCCATCGGTGGACCGGCCGTGCCGCACACCCAGAGGCACACGCGAAATACTTCTGCACGCCTCATCTACGGGTGGGTCGGCCGTATGTGCACACCCAGAGGCACACGCAAACAGTTCTGCACGCCCATCCCACGGGTGGGTTGGTCGCTAGGGCCAACCCAGAGGAAACCGCGAGGCCCTTCTGCACGACCACCCACGGGTAGGCCGGGCCGTGGCGGCACACCCAGAGGTAAACGCAGGCCCTTCTGCACTCCCCACCCACGGATGGGCCGCCGTGGCGTACACTCAGAGGCAACCGCGAGGCCCTTCTTCACGCCTCACCCACGGGTGGGCCGGGCCGCGGCACACCCAGAGGCAAACGCAGGCTCTTCTGCACGCCCACACACGGGTGGGCCTACCGTGGCGGCACACCCCGGGCAATCTCAGGACCTTCTGCACGCCCACTCCACGGGTGGGCCGGCCGCGTGGCACACCCAGAGGCACACGCAAACAGTTCTGCACGCCCACCCACGGGTGGGCCGGCCGTGGCGGCACACCCAGAGGCACACGCAAACAGTTCTGCACGCCCACCCACGGGTAAGCTGGTCGTTGCGTCAACCCAGAAGAAAATGCAGGCCCTTCTGCACGCCCACCCACGGGTGGGCCCGCCGTGGCGGCACAACCAGGGGCAACCGCAGGCCCTTCTGCACGCCCACCCAGGGGTGGGCCGGCCGTGGCGGCACACCCAGAGGCACACGCAAACAGTTCTGCACGCCCACCCACTGTTGGCCGGCCGTAGCGGCACACCCAGAGGCAACCGCAGGGCCTTTTGCACGCCCACCCACGGGTGGGCCGGCCGTACGTGCACACCCAGAGGCACACTCAAACAGTTGTGCTCGCCACCCACTCCACGGGTGGGCCGACCGTGGCGGCACACCCAGAGGCACACGCAAACAGTTCTGCACGCCCACCTACGGGGGGGCTGGTCGTTGCGTCAACCCTGAGGAAACCGCAGGCCCTTCTGCACGCCCACCCACTGGTGGGCCGGCCGTGGCGGCACACCCAGGGGCAAGCGCAGGCCCTTCTGCACGCCCACCCACGGGTGGGCCGGCCGTGGCGGCACACCCAGAGGCAACCGCAGGCCTTTCTGCACGCCCACCTACTGATGAGCCGGCCGTGGCAACACACCCAGAGGCAAACGCAGGCCCTTCTGCACGCCCACCCACGGGTGGGCCGGCCGTGGCGGCACACCCAGAGGCAAAGGCACATAGTTCTGCACGCCCACCCACGGGTGAGCCGGCCTTTGCGTAAACCCAGTGGCAACCGCAGACCCTTCTGCACGCCCACCCACGGGTGGGCCGGCCGTGGCTGCACACACAGGGGCAACCGCAGGCCCTTCTGCACGCCCACCCACAGGTGAGCCGCCGTGGGCGGCACACCCAGAGGCAACCGCAGGGTTCTTCTGCACGCCACCCACGGGTGGGCCGGCCGTGGCGGCACACCCAGAGGCAACCGCAGGCCCTTCTGCACGCCACCCACGGGTGGGCCGGCCGTGGCGGCACACCCAGAGGCAACCGCAGACCCTTCTGCACGCCCACCCACGGGTGGGCCGGCCGTGGCGGCACACCCAGAGGCACACGCAAACAGTTCTGCACGCCCACCCACGGGTGGGTTGGTCGTTGCGTCAACCCAGAGGAAAACGCAGGCCCTTCTGCACGCCCACCCACGGGTAGGCCGGCCGTGGCGGCACACCCAGAGGGAAACGCGAGGCCCTTCTGCACTCCCCACCCACGGGATGGGCCGGCCGTGGCGGCACACTCCAGAGGCACACGCGAAACACTTCTGCACGCCCACCCACGGGTGGGCCGGCCGTGGCGGCACACCCAGAGGCAAACGCAGGCCCTTCTGCACGCCCACACACGGGTGGGCCTACCGTGGCGGCACACCCAGGGGGAAAAGCAGGCCCTTCTGCACGCCCACCCACGGGTTGGCCGGCCGTGGCGGCACAACCCAGAGCCACAGGAAAACAGTTCTACCCGCCCACCCACGGGTGGGCCGGCCGTAGCGGCACACCCAAAGGCACATGCAAACAGTTCTGCACGCCCACCCACGGGTAAGCTGGTCGTTGCGTCAACCCAGAAGAAACTGTAGGCCCTTCTGCACGCCCCACCTACGGGTAGGGCCGGCCGTGGCTGCACACCCAGAGGCAACCGCAGGGCCTTCTGCACACCCACCAACGGGTGGGCCGGGCCGTGGCGGCACACCCAGAGGCAACCGCGAGGCCCTTCTGCACGCATACCCACGGGTGGGCCCTGCCGCGGGCGGCACACCCAGAGGCAACCGCGAGGCCCTTCTGCACGCCCAACCACGGGTGGGTCGGCCGTGGCGTGCACACCAAGAGGCACACGCAAAACCCTTCTGCACGCCTACTATAAGGTTGGGCGGCCGTGAGCGCACACCCAGACGCGAACCGCAGGGTCTTTCTGCACGCCCCAACCCACAGGGTGGGCGGACCGTGGCGGCACACCCAGGGGCAACCGCGAGGGCTTCTTCTGCACGCCCACCCACGGGTGGGCCGGCCGTGGCGGCACACCCAGAGGCAACCGCGAGGCTCTTCTGCACGCCCACACACAGGTGGGCCGGCTGTAGCGGCACAGCCAGAGGCAACCGCAGGCCCTTCTGCACGACCACCCACGGATGAGCCGGCCGTGGCAACACACCCAGAGGCAACAGCAAGCCCCTCTGCACGCCCACCCACGGGTGGGCCGGCCGTGGGCGGCACACCCAGAGGAACACGCAAATAGTTCTGCACGCCCACCCACGGGTGGGCCGACCGCTGCGTAAACCCAGAGGCAACCGCGAGACCCTTCTGCACTCCTTCACCCACGGGTGGGCCGGGCCGTGGCGGCGCACTCCAGAGGAAAACTGCAGGCCCTTCTCCACGCCCCACCCACTGGGTAGGCCGGGTCTCGTGGCTGCACAACCAGGGGCAACTGCAGGCCCTTCTGCACGCCCACCCACGGGTGAGCCGGCCGTGGCGGCACACCCAGAGCCACAAGCAAACAGTTCTGCACGCCCACCCACGGGTAGGCCGCCCGTTGCTGCACACCCAGAGGCAACTGCAGGGCCTTCTGCACGCCACACCCACTGGTGGGCCAACCGTGGCGCACACCCAGAGGCAACCGCAGGCCCTTCTTCACGCCTCACCCACGGGTGGGCCGGCCGCGGCGGCACACCCAGAGGCACACGCAAACAGTTCTGCACGCCACCCACGGGGTGGGCCGGCCGTAGCGGCACACCCAGAGGCAAACGCAAACAGTTCTGCACGCCCAACCACGGGTAAGCTGGTTGTTGCGTCAACCCAGAAGAAACTGCAGGCCCTTCTGCACGCCCACCACGGGTGGGCTGGCCGTGGCGGCACACCCAGAGGCAACCGCGAGGCCCTTCTGCACTCCCACCCACGGGTAGGCCGGCCGTGGCTGCACACCCAGAGGCAACCGCGAAGGCCTTCTGTACACCCACCAACGGGTGGGCCGGCAGTGGCGGCACAAGCAGAGGCAAACGCAGGCCCTTCTGCACGCCCCACACACGGGTGGGCCCACCGTGGGCGGCACAACCAGAAGCAACCGCGAGGCTCTTCTGCAGCCCCACCCACGGGTTGGCCGGCCGTGGCGGCACACCCAGAGCCACACGCAAACAGTTCTTCACGCCCACACACGGGTTGGCCGGGCCGTAGAGGCACACCCAGTCGCAAACGCAGGGCCTTCTGCACGCCCACACAGAGGTGGGTCGGCCGTAGCGGCACAGCCAGAGGCAACCGCGAGGCCCTTCTGCACGCCCCACCCACTGATGAGCCGGCCATGGCAACACACCCAGGGGCAACCGCAGGCCCTTCTGCACGCTTCACCCCGGGTGGGCCGGCCGTGGCGGCACACCCAGAGGCACACGCAAACCGTTCTGCACGCCCCACCCACGGGTGGGTTGGTCGCTAGTGCCAACCCAGAGGAAACCGCGAGGCCCTTCTGCACGGCTTCACCCACGGGTAGGCCGGGCCCGTGGCGGCACACTCAGAGGCAAACGCGAAACCCTTCTGCACGCCCCAACCACGGGTGGGCCGGGCCGTGGCGGCACACCCAGAGGCAAACGCAAACCCTTCTGCACGCCCACCCACGGGTGGGGCCGGCCGTGGGCGGCACACCCAGAGGCAACCGCGAGACCCTCTTCTGCACGCCCGCACTCCACGGGTGGGCGTACCGTGGCGGCACACTCAGGGGGAAAAGCAAGCCCTTCTGCACGCCCACCCACGGGTGGGTCGGCCGCAAGGCACACCCAGAGGCACACGCTAAACAGTTCTGCATGCCACCCACGGGTGGGCCGGCCCGTATGCACAACCCAGGGGAAACCGCGAGGCCCTTCTGCACGCCCACCCACGGGGTGGGCCGGCCGCATGCACACCCAGAGGCACACGCAAACAGTTCTGCACGCCCACCCACTGTTGGCCGGCCGTAGCGGCACACCCAGAGGCAACCGCGGGAACCTTTTGCACGCTCACCCACGGGTGGGCCGGCCGGGCGCACACCCAGAGCCACACGCAAACAGTTGTGCACGCCCACCCACGGGTGGGCCGACCGTGGCGGCACACCCAGAGGCACACGCAAACAGTTCTGCACGCCCACCTACGGGGGGGCTGGTCGTTGCGTCAACCCTGAGGAAACCGCAGGCCCTTCTGCACGCCCACCCACTGGTGGGCCGGCCGTGGCGGCACACCCAGGGGCAAGCGCAGGCCCTTCTGCACGCCCACCCACGGGTGGGCCGGCCGTAGCGGCACACCCAGAGGCAACCGCAGGCCTTTCTGCACGCCCACCCACTGATGAGCCGGCCGTGGCAACACACCCAGAGGCAAACGCAGGCCCTTCTGCACGCCCACCCACGGGTGGGCCGGCCGTGGCGGCACACCCAGAGGCAAAGGCACATAGTTCTGCACGCCCACCCACGGGTGAGCCGGCCTTTGCGTAAACCCAGTGGCAACCGCAGACCCTTCTGCACGCCCACCCACGGGTGGGCCGGCCGTGGCTGCACACACAGGGGCAACCGCAGGCCCTTCTGCACGCCCACCCACAGGTGAGCCGGCCGTGGCGGCACACCCAGAGGCAACCGCAGGGCCTTCTGCACGCCACCCACGGGTGGGCCGGCCGTGGCGGCACACCCAGAGGCAACCGCAGGCCCTTCTGCACGCCCACCCACGGGTGGACCGGCCGTGGCGGCACACCCAGAGGCACACGCAAATACTTCTGCACGCCCTACCCACGGGTGGGCTGGCCGTGCGCACAACCCAGAGGCACACGCGAACAGTTCTGCACGCCCACCCACGGGTGGGTTGGTCGCTACACAACCCAGAGGAAACCGCGAGGCCCTTCTGCACGACCACCCACGGGTAGGCCGGCCGCGGGCGGCACACCCAGAGGGAAAACGCAGGCCCTTCTGCACTCCCACCCACGGGATGGGCCGGCCGTGGCGGCACACTCAGAGGCAACCGCAGGCCCTTCTTCACGCCCACCCACGGGTGGGCCGGCCGTGGCGGCACACCCAGAGGCACACCCAAACAGTCCTGCACGCCTCACCCACGGGTGGGCCGGCCGTAGGCGCACACCCAGAGGCACACGCAGAACAGTTCTGCACGCCCACCCACGGGGTAAGCTGGTCGCTAAGGCCAACCCAGAAGAAAATGCAGGCCCTTTTGCACGCCCCACCCACGGGTGGGCTCGCCGTGGCGGCACAACCCAGGGGCAAACGCAGGCCCTTCTGCACGCTCACCCAGGGGTGGGCCGGCCGTGGCGGCACACCCAGAGGCACACGCAAAACAGTTCTGCACGCCTACCCACTGTTGGTCGGGCCGTAGCGCACACCCAGAGGCAACCGTAGGGCATTTTGCACGCCCACCCACGGGTGGGCCGGGCCGTGGCGGCACACCCAGAGCCACACTCAAACAGTTGTGCTCGCCCCACCCACGGGTGGGCCGCGACCGTGGCGCACACCCAGAGGCACACGCAAACAGTTCTGCACGCCCCACCCACGGGGGGGGCTGGTCGTGGGCGTCAACCCTGAGGAAAATGCAGGCCCTTCTGCACGCTCCACCCACTGGGTGGGCCGGCCGCGGGCGGCACACCCAGGGGCAAGCGCAGGCCCTTCTGCACGCCCACCCACGGGTGGGCCGGCCGTAGCGGCACACCCAGAGGCAACCGCAGGCCTTTCTGCACGCCCACCTACTGATGAGCCGGCCGTGGCAACACACCCAGAGGCAAACGCAGGCCCTTCTGCACGCCCACCCACGGGTGGGCCGGCCGTGGCGGCACACCCAGAGGCAAAGGCACATAATTCTGCACGCCCACCCACGGGTGAGCCGGACTTTGGCGATACCCAGTGGCAACCGCAGACCCTTCTGCACGCCCACCCACGGGTGGGCCGGCCGTGGCTGCACACACAGGGGCAACCGCAGGCCCTTCTGCACGCCCACCCACAGGTGAGCCGGCCGTGGCGGCACACCCAGAGGCAACCGCAGGGCCTTCTGCACGCCACCCACGGGTGGGCCGGCCGTGGCGGCACACCCAGAGGCAACCGCAGGCCCTTCTGCACGCCACCCACGGGTGGGCCGGCCGTGGCGGCACACCCAGAGGCAACCGCGAGACCCTTCTGCACGCCTCACCCACGGGTGGGGCCGGCCGTGGCGTACACCCAGAGGCACACGCAAACAGTTCTGCACGCCCACCTACGGGTGGGTTGGTCGTTGCGTCAACCCAGAGGAAACCGCAGGCCCTTCTGCACGCCCACCCACGGGTAGGCCGGCCGTGGCGGCACACCCAGAGGCAAACGCAGGCCCTTCTGCACGCCCACCCACGGATGGGCCGGCCGTGGCGGCACACTCAGAGGCACACGCAAACCCTTCTGCACGCCCACCCACGGGTGGGCCGGCCGTGGCGGCACACCCAGAGGCAAACCGCAGGCCCTTCTGCACGCCCACACACGGGTGGGCCTACCGTGGCGGCACACCCAGGGGGAAAAGCAGGCCCTTCTGCACGCCCACCCACGGGTTGGCCGGCCGTGGCGGCACACCCAGAGCCACACGAAAACAGTTCTACCCGCCCACCCACGGGTGGGCCGGCCGTAGCGGCACACCCAAAGGCACATGCAAACAGTTCTGCACGCCCACCCACGGGTAAGCTGGTCGCTAGCGCCAACCCAGAAGAAACTGTAGGCTCTTCTGCACGCCCCACCCACGGGTAGGCCGGCCGCGGGCTGCACACCCAGAGGCAACCGCGAGGGCCCTTCTGCACACCCACCAACGGGTGGGGCCGGGCCGTGCGGCACACCCAGAGGCAACCGCGAGGCCCTTCTGCACGCCCCACCCACTGGTGGGCTCGCCGCGTGCGGCACACCCAGAGGCAACCGCAGGCCCTTCTGCACGCCCTCAACCACGGTGGGCCGCCGTGGCGGCACACCCAAGAGGCACACGCGAAACCCTTCTGCACTCCCCACACAAGGTTGGGCGGCCGTGAGGCACACCCAGACGCAACCGCAGGGTTTCTGCACGCCCCACCCACGGGTGGGCGGACTGTGGCGGCACACCCAGAGGGCAACCGCAGGGCTCTTCTGCACGCCCACCCACGGGTGGGCCGGCCGTGGGCGGCACACCCAGAGGCAACCGCGAGGCCCTTCTGCACGCCCACACACAGGTGGACCGCTGTAGCGCACAGCCAGAGGCAACCGCAGGCCCTTCTGCACGACCACCCACTGATGAGCCGGCCGTGGCAACACACCCAGAGGCAACCGCAAGCCCCTCTGCACGCCCACCCACGGGTGGGCCGGCCGTGGCGGCACACCCAGAGGAACACGCAATAGTTCTGCACGCCCACCCACGGGTGGGCCGACCGTTGCGTAAATCCCAGAGGCAACCGCAGACCCTTTCTGCACGCTTCACCCACGGGTGGGCCGGCCGCGGGCGCCGCACCCAGAGGAAACTGCAGGCTCTTCTACTCGCCCACCCACGGGTAGGCCGGGTCCTGGCTGCACAACCCAGGGGCAACTGCAGGCCCTTCTGCACGCCCACCCACGGGTGAGCCGCCGCTGGGCGGCACACCCAGAGCCACAAGCAAACAGTTCTGCACGCCCACCCACGGGTAGGCCGCCCGTTGCTGCACACCCAGAGGCAACTGCAGGGCCTTCTGCACGCCCACCCACGGGTGGGCCGGCCGTGGCGGCACACCCAGAGGCACACGCAAACAGTTCTGCACGCTCAACCCACGGGTAAGCTGGTCGCTATGTCAACCCAGAAGAAACTGCAGGTTCTTTCTGCACGCCCACTCCACGGGTGGGCTGGCCGGGCGGCACACCCAGAGGCAACCGCAGGCCCTTCTGCACTCCCACCCACGGGTAGGCCGGCCGTGGCTGCACACCCAGAGGCAACCGCAGGGCCTTCTGTACACCCACCAACGGGTGGGCCGGCCGTGGCGGCACAAGCAGAGGCAACCGCAGGCCCTTCTGCACGCCCACACACGGGTGGGCCCACCGTCGCGGCACAACCAGAAGCAACCGCGAGGCCCTTCTGCACGCCTCACCCACGGGTTGGCCGGCCGTGGCGGCACACCCAGAGCCACACGCAAACAGTTCTTCACGCCCACACACGGTTGGCCGCCGTAGAGGCACACCCAGTCGCAAACGCGGGGCTTCTGCACTCCCACACAGAGGTGGGCCGGGCCGTGCTGCACAGCCAGAGGCAACCGCAGGCCCTTCTGCACGCACCACCCACTGATGAGCCGCCGTGGCAACACACCCAGGGGCAACCGCAGGCCCTTCTGCACGCCCACCCACGGGTGGGCCGGCCGTGGAGGCACACCCAGAGGCACACGCAAACAGTTCTGCACGCCCACCCCGGGTGGGCCGGCCGTGGCGGCACACCCAGAGGCACACGCAAACCGTTCTGCACGCCCACCTACGGGTGGGTTGGTCGTTGCGTCAACCCAGAGGAAACCGCAGGCCCTTCTGCACGCCCACCCACGGGTAGGCCGGCCGTGGCGGCACACTCAGAGGCAAACGCAAACCCTTCTGCACGCCCACCCACGGGTGGGCCGGCCGTGGCGGCACACTCAGAGGCACACGCAAACCCTTCTGCACGCCCACCCACGGGTGGGCCGCGTCATGCGGCACACCCAGAGGCAAACGCAGGCCCTTCTGCACGCCCACCAACGGGTGGGCCGGGCCGTGGCGCACACCCACAGCCACACGCGCAAACAGTTCTGCACGCCCACCTACGGGTGGGTTGGTCGTTGCGTCAACCCAGAGGAAACCGCGAGGCCCTTCTGCACGCCCACCCACGGGTGGGCCGGCCGTGGCGGCACACCCAGAGGCAAACGCAAACCCTTCTGCACGCCAACCACGGGTGGGCCGGCCGTGGCGGCACACTCAGAGGCAACGCGAAACCCTTCTGCACGCCCACCCACGGGTGGGCCGGCCGTATGCGGCACACCCAGAGGCAACCGCGAGACCCTTCTGCACGCCCACCCACGGGTGGGCATGCACTGCAGTGGCACACTCAGGGGAAAAGCAAGCCCTTCTGCACGCCCACCCACGGGTGGGCCGGCCGTGTGCACACCCAGAGGCACACGCAAACAGTTCTGCATGCCCACCCACGGGTGTCCGGCCGTGGCGGCACACCCAAAGGCAGACGCCAAACAGTTCTGCACGCCCACCCACGGGTAAGCTGGTCGCTGGTCAACCCAGAAGAAAATGCAGGCCCTTCTGCACGCCCCACCCACGGGTGGGCTGGCCGTGGCTGCACACCAAGAGGCAAACGCAGGGGCCTTCTGCACACCCTACCAACGAGTGTGCGGCCGTGGCGGCACACCCAGGGGAAAATGCAGGCCCTACTGCACGCCCATACACGGGTGGGCCGGCCGGAGGCGTACACACCCAGAGGCACACGCAGAAACAGTTCTGCACGCCCACCTACGGATGGGTTGGTCGTTCGCGTCAACCCAGAGGCAACCGCGAGGTCTTCTGCACGCCCCACCCATGGGTGGGCCGGGTCGGAGGCACACCAGAGGCACCGCGCAAAACAGTTGTGCACGCCTCACCCACGGGTGGGGCCGCCGCGGTAACACACCCCAGAGGCAACGCGAAACAATTCTGCACGCCCACCTCACGGGTGGGTTGGTCGCTGCGTCAACCCAGAGGGAAACCGCAGGCTCCTTCTGCACGCCCACCCACGGGTAGGCCGGCCGTGGCGGCACACTCAGAGGCAAAGGCAAACCCCTTCTGCACGCTCACACACGGGTGGGCCGGCCGTGGCGGCACACTCAGAGGCACCGCGCAAACCCTTCTGCAGCCCACCCACGGGTGGGCGGCCGTCAGCGGCACACCCAGAGGCAAACGCAGGCGCTTCTGCACGCCCACCAACGGGTGGGCCGGCCGTGGCGGCACACCCAGAGCCACACGCAAACAGTTCTGCACGCCCACCTACGGGTGGGTTGGTCGTTGCGTCAACCCAGAGGAAACCGCAGGCCCTTCTGCACGCCCACCCACGGGTAGGCCGGCCGTGGCGGCACACTCAGAGGCAAACGCAAACCCTTCTGCACGCCCAACCACGGGTGGGCCGGCCGTGGCGGCACACTCAGAGGCAAACGCAAACCCTTCTGCACGCCCACCCACGGGTGGGCCGGCCGTGGCGGCACACCCAGAGGCAACCGCAGGCCCTTCTGCACGCCCACCCACGGTGGGCCTACCGCGGCGGCACACTCAGGGGAAAAGCAGGCCCTTCTGCACGCCCACCCACGGGTGGGCCGGCCGTGGCGGCACACCCAGAGGCACACGCAAACAGTTCTGCACGCCCACCCACGGGTGGGCCGGCCGTGGCGGCACACCCAAAGGCAGACGCAAACAGTTCTGCACGCCCACCCACGGGTAAGCTGGTCGTTGCGTCAACCCAGAAGAAAATGCAGGCCCTTCTGCACGCCCACCCACGGGTGGGCTGGCCGTGGCTGCACACCAAGAGGCAAACGCAGGGCCTTCTGCACACCTACCAACGAGTGTGCCGGCCGTGGCGGCACACCCAGGGGAAAATGCAGGCCCTACTGCACGCCCATACACGGGTGGGCCGGCCGTGGCGGCACACCCAGAAACACACGAAAACAGTTCTGCACGCCCACCCACGGGTGGGCCGGCCGTGGCGACACACCCAGAGGCACACGCAAACAGTTCTGCACGCCCACCTACGGGTGGGTTGGTCGTTGCGTCAACCCAGAGGCAACCGCAGGCCCTTCTGCACGCCCACCCACGGGTGGGCCGGGCGTGGAGGCACACCCAGAGGCACACGCAAACAGTTGTGCACGCCCAACCACGGGTGGGCCCGCCGTGGCAACACACCCAGAGGCAACCGCAAACCCTTCTGCACGCTCACCCACGAATGGGCCGGCCGTGGCGGCACACCCAGAGGCACACGCAAATACTTCTGCACGCCCATCTACGGGTGGGCCGGCCGTGGCGGCACACCCAGAGGCACACGCAAACAGTTCTGCACGCCCACCTACGGGTGGGTTGGTCGTTGCGTCAACCCAGAGGAAACCGCAGGCCCTTCTGCACGACCACCCACGGGTAGGCCGGCCGTGGCGGCACACCCAGAGGTAAACCCAGGCCCTTCTGCACTCCCACCCACGGATGGGCCGGCCGTGGCGGCACACTCAGAGGCAACCGCAGGCCCTTCTTCACGCCCACCCACGGGTGGGCCGGCCGTGGCGGCACACCCAGAGGCAAACGCAGGCCCTTCTGCACGCCCACCCACGGGTGGGCCGGCCGTGGCGGCACACCCAGAGGCACACCCAAACAGTCCTGCACGCCCACCCACGGGTGGGCCGGCCGTGGCGGCACACCCAGAGGCACACGCAAACAGTTCTGCACGCCCACCCACGGGTAAGCTGGTCGTTGCGTCAACCCAGAAGAAAATGCAGGCCCTTTTGCACGCCCACCCACGGGTGGGCCCGCCGTGGCGGCACAACCAGGGGCAAACGCAGGCCCTTCTGCACGCCCACCCAGGGGTGGGCCGGCCGTGGCGGCACACCCAGAGGCACACGCAAACAGTTCTGCACGCCTACCCACTGTTGGCCGGCCGTAGCGGCACACCCAGAGGCAACCGCAGGGCATTTTGCACGCCCACCCACGGGTGGGCCGGCCGTGGCGGCACACCCAGAGCCACACGCAAACAGTTGTGCTCGCCCACCCACGGGTGGGCCGACCGTGGCGGCACACCCAGAGGCACACGCAAACAGTTCTGCACGCCCACCTACGGGGGGGCTGGTCGTGGCGTCAACCCTGAGGAAACTGCAGGCCCTTCTGCACGCCCACCCACTGGTGGGCCGGCCGTGGCGGCACACCCAGGGGCAAGCGCAGGCCCTTCTGCACGCCCACCCACGGGTGGGCCGGCCGTGGCGGCACACCCAGAGGCAACCGCAGGCCTTTCTGCACGCCCACCTACTGATGAGCCGGCCGTGGCAACACACCCAGAGGCAAACGCAGGCCCTTCTGCACGCCCACCCACGGGTGGGCCGGCCGTGGCGGCACACCCAGAGGCAAAGGCACATAATTCTGCACGCCCACCCACGGGTGAGCCGGCCTTTGCGTATACCCAGTGGCAACCGCAGACCCTTCTGCACGCCCACCCACGGGTGGGCCGGCCGTGGCTGCACACACAGGGGCAACCGCAGGCCCTTCTGCACGCCCACCCACAGGTGAGCCGGCCGTGGCGGCACACCCAGAGGCAACCGCAGGGCCTTCTGCACGCCACCCACGGGTGGGCCGGCCGTGGTGGCACACCCAGAGGCAACCGCAGGCCCTTCTGCACGCCACCCACGGGTGGGCCGGCCGTGGCGGCACACCCAGAGGCAACCGCAGACCCTTCTGCACGCCCACCCACGGGTGGGCCGGCCGTGGCGGCACACCCAGAGGCACACGCAAACAGTTCTGCACGCCCACCTACGGGTGGGTTGGTCGTTGCGTCAACCCAGAGGAAACCGCAGGCCCTTCTGCACGCCCACCCACGGGTAGGCCGGCCGTGGCGGCACACCCAGAGGGAAACGCAGGCCCTTCTGCACTCCCACCCACGGATGGGCCGGCCGTGGCGGCACACTCAGAGGCACACGCAAACCCTTCTGCACGCCCACCCACGGGTGGGCCGGCCGTGGCGGCACACCCAGAGGCAAACGCAGGCCCTTCTGCACACCCACACACGGGTGGGCCTACCGTGGCGGCACACCCAGGGGGAAAAGCAGGCCCTTCTGCACGCCCACCCCCGGGTTGGCCGGCCGTGGCGGCACAACCCAGAGCCACACGAAAACAGTTCTACCCGCCCACCCACGGGTGGGCCGGCCGTAGCGGCACACCCAAAGGCACATGCAAACAGTTCTGCACGCCCACCCACGGGTAAGCTGGTCGTTGCGTCAACCCAGAAGAAACTGTAGGCCCTTCTGCACGCCCACCTACGGGTAGGCCGGCCGTGGCTGCACACCCAGAGGCAACCGCAGGGCCTTCTGCACACCCACCAACGGGTGGGCCGGCCGTGGCGGCACACCCAGAGGCAACCGCAGGCCCTTCTGCACGCCCACCCACGGGTGGGCCCGCCGTGGCGGCACACCCAGAGGCAACCGCAGGCCCTTCTGCACGCCCAACCACGGGTGGGCCGGCCGTGGCGGCACACCAAGAGGCACACGCAAACCCTTCTGCACGCCCACACAAGGTTGGGCGGCCGTAGCGGCACACCCAGACGCAACCGCAGGGCCTTCTGCACGCCCACCCACAGGTGGGCGGACCGTGGCGGCACACCCAGGGGCAACCGCAGGGCCTTCTGCACGCCCACCCACGGGTGGGCCGGCCGTGGCGGCACACCCAGAGGCAACCGCAGGCCCTTCTGCACGCCCACACACAGGTGGACCGGCTGTAGCGGCACAGCCAGAGGCAACCGCAGGCCCTTCTGCACGACCACCCACTGATGAGCCGGCCGTGGCAACACACCCAGAGGCAACTGCAAGCCCCTCTGCCCGCCCACCCACGGGTGGGCCGGCCGTGGCGGCACACCCAGAGGAACACGCAAATAGTTCTGCACGCCCACCCACGGGTGGGCCGACCGTTGCGTAAATCCAGAGGCAACCGCAGACCCTTCTGCACGCCCACCCACGGGTGGGCCGGCCGTGGCGCCGCACCCAGAGGAAACTGCAGGCCCTTCTCCACGCCCACCCACGGGTAGGCCGGTCCTGGCTGCACAACCAGGGGCAACTGCAGGCCCTTCTGCACGCCCACCCACGGGTGAGCCGCCGCTGGCGGCACACCCAGAGCCACAAGCAAACAGTTCTGCACGCCCACCCACGGGTAGGCCGCCCGTTGCTGCACACCCAGAGGCAACTGCAGGGCCTTCTGCACGCACACCCACGGGTGGGCCGGCCGTGGCGGCACACCCAGAGGCACACGCAAACAGTTCTGCACGCCCAACCACGGGTAAGCTGGTCGTTGCGTCAACCCAGAAGAAACTGCAGGCCCTTCTGCACGCCCACCCACGGGTGGGCTGGCCGTGGCGGCACACCCAGAGGCAAACGCAGGCCCTTCTGCACTCCCACCCACGGGTAGGCCGGCCGTGGCTGCACACCCAGAGGCAACCGCAAGGCCTTCTGTACACCCACCAACGGGTGGGCCGGCCGTGGCGGCACAAGCAGAGGCAACCGCAGGCCCTTCTGCACGCCCACACACGGGTGGGCCCACCGTGGCGGCACAACCAGAGGCAACCGCAGGCCCTTCTGCACGCCCACCCACGGGTTGGCCGGCCGTGGCGGCACACCCAGAGCCACACGCAAACAGTTCTTCACGCCCACACACGGTTGGCCGGCCGTAGAGGCACACCCAGTCGCAAACGCAGGGCCTTCTGCACGCCCACACAGAGGTGGGCCGGCCGTAGCGGCACAGCCAGAGGCAACCGCAGGCCCTTCTGCACGACCACCCACTGATGAGCCGGCCATGGCAACACACCCAGGGGCAACCGCAGGCCCTTCTGCACGCCCACCCACGGGTGGGCCGGCCGTGGAGGCACACCCAGAGGCACACGCAAACAGTTCTGCACGCCCACCCCGGGGTGGGCCGGCCGTGGCGGCACACCCAAAGGCAGACGCAAACAGTTCTGCACGCCCACCCACGGGTAAGCTGGTCGTTTCGTCAACCCAGAAGAAAATGCAGGCCCTTCTGCACGCCCACCCACGGGTGGGCTGGCCGTGGCTGCACACCAAGAGGCAAACGCAGGGCCTTCTGCACACCTACCAACGAGTGTGCCGGCCGTGGCGGCACACCCAGGGGAAAATGCAGGCCCTACTGCACGCCCATACACGGGTGGGCCGGCCGTGGCGACACACCCAGAGGCACACGCAAACAGTTCTGCACGCCCACCTACGGATGGGTTGGTCGTTGCGTCAACCCAGAGGCAACCGCAGGCCCTTATGCACGCCCACCCACGGGTGGGCCGGGCGTGGAGGCACACCCAGAGGCACACGCAAACAGTTGTGCACGCCCACCCACGGGTGGGCCCGCCGTGGCAACACACCCAGAGGCACACGCAAACAATTCTGCACGCCCACCTACGGGTGGGTTGGTCGTTGCGTCAACCCAGAGGAAACCGCAGGCCCTTCTGCACGCCCACCCACGGGTAGGCCGGCCGTGGCGGCACACTCAGAGGCAAACGCAAACCCTTCTGCACGCCCACCCACGGGTGGGCCGGCCGTGGCGGCACACTCAGAGGCACACGCAAACCCTTCTGCACGCCCACCCACGGGTGGGCCGGCCGTGGCGGCACACCCAGAGGCAAACGCAGGCCCTTCTGCACGCCCACCCACGGGTGGGCCGGCCGTGGCGGCACACCCAGAGCCACACGCAAACAGTTCTGCACGCCCACCTACGGGTGGGTTGGTCGTTGCGTCAACCCAGAGGAAACCGCAGGCCCTTCTGCACGCCCACCCACGGGTAGGCCGGCCGTGGCGGCACACTCAGAGGCAAACGCAAACCCTTCTGCACGCCCAACCACGGGTGGGCCGGCCGTGGCGGCACACTCAGAGGCAAACGCAAACCCTTCTGCACGCCCACCCACGGGTGGGCCGGCCGTGGCGGCACACCCAGAGGCAACCGCAGACCCTTCTGCACGCCCACCCACGGGTGGGCGTACCGTGGCGGCACACTCAGGGGGAAAAGCAAGCCCTTCTGCACGCCCACCCACGGGTGGGCCGGCCGTGGCGGCACACCCAGAGGCACACGCAAACAGTTCTGCATGCCCACCCACGGGTGGGCCGGCCGTGGCGGCACACCCAAAGGCAGACGCAAACAGTTCTGCACGCCCACCCACGGGTAAGCTGGTCGTTGCGTCAACCCAGAAGAAAATGCAGGCCCTTCTGCACGCCCACCCACGGGTGGGCTGGCCGTGGCTGCACACCAAGAGGCAAACGCAGGGCCTTCTGCACACCCACCAACGAGTGTGCCGGCCGTGGCGGCACACCCAGGGGAAAATGCAGGCCCTACTGCACGCCCATACACGGGTGGGCCGGCCGTGGCGGCACACCCAGAGGCACACGAAAACAGTTCTGCACGCCCACCCACGGGTGGGCCGGCCGTGGCGACACACCCAGAGGCACACGCAAACAGTTCTGCACGCCCACCTACGGGTGGGTTGGTCGTTGCGTCAACCCAGAGGCAACCGCAGGCCCTTCTGCACGCCCACCCACGGGTGGGCCGGGCGTGGAGGCACACCCAGAGGCACACGCAAACAGTTGTGCACGCCCACCCACGGGTGGGCCCGCCGTGGCAACACACCCAGAGGCAACCGCAAACCCTTCTGCACGCTCACCCACGAGTGGGCCGGCCGTGGCGGCACACCCAAAGGCAACAGCAGGCCCTTCTGCACGCCCACCCACGTGTAGGCCGGCCGTGGCGGCACACTCAGAGGCTAACGCAAACCCTTCTGCACGCCCACCCACGGGTGGGCCGGCCGTGGCGGCACACTCAGAGGCAACCGCAGGCCCTTCTGCACGCCCACACACGGGTGGCCCTACCGTGGCGGCACACCCAGGGGGAAAAGCAGGCCCTTCTGCACGCCCACCCACGGGTGGGCCGGCCGTGGCGGCACACCCAGAGGCAACCGCAAACAGTTCTGCACGCCCACCCACGGGTGGGCCGGCCGTGGCGGCACACCCAGAGGCACACGCAAACAGTTCTGCACGCCCACCCACGGGTAAGCTGGTCGTTGCGTCAACCCAGAAGAAACTGCAGGCCCTTCTGCACGCCCACCCACGGGTGGGCTGGCCGTGGCTGCACATCCAGAGGCAACCGCAGGGCCTTCTGCACACCCACCAACGGGTGGGCCGGCCGTGGCGGCACACCCAGGGGAAAATGCAGGCCATTCTGCACGCCCACCCACGGGTGGGCCCGCCGTGGCGGCACAACTAGGGGCAACCGCAGGCCCTTCTGCACGCCCACCCACGGGTGGGCCGGCCGTGGCGGCACACCCAGAGCCACACGCAAACAGTTCTGCACGCCCACACACGGTTGGCCGGCCGTAGCGGCACACCCAGACGCAACCGCAGGGCCTTCTGCACGCCCACCCACAGGTGGGCCGACCGTGGCGGCACACTCAGGGGCAACTGCAGGCCCTTCTGCACGCCCACCCACGGGTGGGCCGGCCGTGGCGGCACACCCAGAGGCAACCGCAGGCCCTTCTGCACGCCCACACACGGGTGGGCCCGCCGTGGCGGCACAACTACGGGCAACCGCAGGCCCTTCTGCACGCCCAACCCACGGGTCGGCCGGCCGTAGCGGCACACCCAAAGGGACATGCAAACAGTCCTGCACGCCCACCCACGGGTAAGCTGGTCGTTGCGTAAACCCAGAAGAAACTGCAGGCCCTTCTGCACGCCCACCCACGGGTGGGCTGGCCGTGGCTGCACACCAAGAGGCAAACCCAGGGCCTTCTGCACACCTACCAACGAGTGTGCCGGCCGTGGCGGCACACCCAGGGGAAAATGCAGGCCCTACTGCACGCCCATACACGGGTGGGCCGGCCGTGGCGACACACCCAGAGGCACACGCAAACAGTTCTGCACGCCCACCTACGAATGGGTTGGTGGTTGCGTCAACCCAGAGGCAACCGCAGGCCCTTATGCACGCCCACCCACGGGTGGGCCGGGCGTGGAGGCACACCCAGAGGCACACGCAAACAGTTGTGCACGCCCACCCACGGGTGGGCCCGCCGTGGCAACACACCCAGAGGCACACGCAAACCGTTCTGCACGCCCACCTACGGGTGGGTTGGTCGTTGCGTCAACCCAGAGGAAACCGCAGGCCCTTCTGCACGCCCACCCACGGGTAGGCCGGCCGTGGCGGCACACTCAGAGGCAAACGCAAACCCTTCTGCACGCCCACCCACGGGTGGGCCGGCCGTGGCGGCACACCCAGAGGCACACGCAAACCCTTCTGCACGCCCACCCACGGGTGGGCCGGCCGTGGCGGCACACCCAGAGGCAAACGCAGGCCCTTCTGCACGCCCACCCACGGTGGGCCGGCCGTGGCGGCACACCCAGAGCCACACGCAAACAGTTCTGCACGCCCACCTACGGGTGGGTTGGTCGTTGCGTCAACCCAGAGGAAACCGCAGGCCCTTCTGCACGCCCACCCACGGGTAGGCCGGCCGTGGCGGCACACTCAGAGGCAAACGCAAACCCTTCTGCACGCCCAACCACGGGTGGGCCGGCCGTAGCGGCACACTCAGAGGCAAACGCAAACCCTTCTGCACGCCCACCCACGGGTGGGCCGGCCGTGGCGGCACACCCAGAGGCAACCGCAGACCCTTCTGCACGCCCACCCACGGGTGGGCCGTGCCGTGGCGGCACACTCAGGGGGAAAACGCAGGCCCTTCTGCACGCCCACCCACGGGTGGGCCGGCCGTGGCGGCACACCCAGAGGCACACGCAAACAGTTCTGCATGCCCACCCACGGGTGGGCCGGCCGTGGCGGCACACCCAAAGGCAGACGCAAACAGTTCTGCACGCCCACCCACGGGTAAGCTGGTCGTTGCGTCAACCCAGAAGAAAATGCAGGCCCTTCTGCACGCCCACCCACGGGTGGGCTGGCCGTGGCTGCACACCAAGAGGCAAACGCAGGGCCTTCTGCACACCTACCAACGAGTGTGCCGGCCGTGGCGGCACACCCAGAGGAAAATGCAGGCCCTACTGCACGCCCATACACGGGTGGGCCGGCCGTGGCGGCACACCCAGAGGCACACGCAAACAGTTCTGCACGCCCACCCACGGGTGGGCCGGCCGTGGCGACACACCCAGAGGCACACGCAAACAGTTCTGCACGCCCACCTACGGGTGGGTTGGTCGTTGCGTCAACCCAGAGGCAACCGCAGGCCCTTCTGCACGCCCACCCACGGGTGGGCCGGCCGTGGAGGCACACCCAGAGGCACACGCAAACAGTTGTGCACGCCCACCCACGGGTGGGCCCGCCGTGGCAACACACCCAGAGGCAACCGCAAACCCTTCTGCACGCTCACCCACGAGTGGGCCGGCCGTGGCGGCACACCCAAAGGCAACAGCAGGCCCTTCTGCACGCCCACCCACGGGTAGGCCGGCCGTGGCGGCACACTCAGAGGCTAACGCAAACCCTTCTGCACGCCCACCCACGGGTGGGCCGGCCGTGGCGGCACACTCAGAGGCAACCGCAGGCCCTTCTGCACGCCCACACACGGGTGGCCCTACCGTGGCGGCACACCCAGGGGGAAAAGCAGGCCCTTCTGCACGCCCACCCACGGGTTGGCCGGCCGTGGCGGCACACCCAGAGCCACACGCAAACAGTTCTGCACGCCCACCCACGGGTGGGCCGGCCGTAGCGGCACACCCAGAGGCACACGCAAACAGTTCTGCACGCCCACCCACGGGTAAGCTGGTCGTTGCGTCAACCCAGAAGAAACTGCAGGCCCTTCTGCACGCCCACCCACGGGTGGGCTGGACGTGGCGGCACACCCAGAGGCAACCGCAGGCCCTTCTGCACTCCCACCCACGGGTGGGCCGGCCGTGGCTGCACACCCAGAGGCAACCGCAGGGCCTTCTGCACACCCACCCAACGGGTGGGCCGGCCGTGGCGGCACACCCAGAGGCAACCGCAGGCCCTTCTGCACGCCCACCCACGGGTGGGCCCGCCGTGGCGGCAAACCCAGAGGCACACGCAAACACTTCTGCACGCCCACACAGGTGGGCCGGCTGTAGCGGCACAGCCAGAGGCAACCGCAGGCCCTTCTGCACGCCCACCCACTGATGAGACGGCCGTGGCAACACACCCAGAGGAACACGCAAATAGTTCAGCACGCCCACCCACGGGTGGGCCGGCCGTTGCGTAAACCCAGAGGCAAACGCAGACCCTTCTGCACGCCCACCCACGGGTGGGCCGGCCGTGGCGGCACACCCAGAGGAAACCGCAGGCCCTTCTCCACGCCCACCCACGGGTGGGCCGGTCGTGGCTGCACACCCAGGGGCAACTGCAGGCCCTTCTGCACGCCCACCCACGGGTGAGCCGGCCGTGGCGGCACACCCAGAGCCACAAGCAAACAGTTCTGCACGCCCACCCACGGGTAGGCCGCCCGTTGCTGCACACCCAGAGGCAACTGCAGGGCCTTCTGCACGCACAACCACTGGTGGGCCAACCGTGGCGGCACACCCAGAGGCAACCGCAGGCCCTTCTTCACGCCCACCCACGGGTGGGCCGGCCGTGGCGGCACACCCAGAGGCACACGCAAACAGTTCTGCACGCCCACCCACGGGTGGGCCGGCCGTGGCGGCACACCCAGAGGCAACCGCAGGCCCTTCTGCACGCCCACACACGGGTGGGCCGGCCGTAGCGGCACAGCCAGAGGCAACCGCAGGCCCTTCTGCACGCCCACCCACTGATGAGCCGGCCGTGGCAACACACCCAGAGGCAACCGCAGGCCCTTCTGCACGCCCACCCACGGGTGGGCCGGCCGTGGAGGCACTCCCAGAGGCACACGCAAACATTTCTGCACGCCCACCCAGGGGTGGGCCGGCCGTGGCGGCACACCCAGAGGCACACGCAAACCCTTCTGCACGCCCACCCACGGGTGGGCCGGCCGTGGCGGCACAACCAGGGGCATCCGCATGCCCTTCTGCACGCCCACCCAGGGGTGGGCCGGCCGTGGCGGCACACCCAGAGGCACACGCAAACAGTTCTGCACGCCCACCCACGGTTGGGCCGGCCGTAGCGGCACACCCAGAGGCAACCGCAGAGCCTTTTGCACGCCCACCCACGGGTGGGCCGGCCGTGGCGGCACACCCGGAGCCACACGCAAACAGTTCTGCACGCCCACCCACGGGTGGGCCGGCCGTGGCAGCACACCCAGAGGCACACGCAAACAGTTCTGCACGCCCACCCACGGGTGGGCTGGTCGTTGCGTCAACCCAGAGGAAACCGCAGGCCCTTCTGCACGCCCACCCACGGGTGGGCCGGCCGTGGCGGCACACCCAGAGGCAAACGCAGGCCCTTCTGCACGCCCACCCACGGGTGGGCCGGGCCGCGGGCGGCACACCCAGAGGCAAACGCAGGCCCTTCTGCACGCCCCACCCACGGGTGGGCCGGGCCGCGGGGCGCACACCCAGAGGCAACACGCAGACCCTTCTGCACGCTCACCCACGGGTGGGCCGGCCGTGGCGCACACCCAGAGGCACACGCAAACAGTTCTGCACGCCCACCCACGGGTAGGGCCGCCGTAGCGCACACCCAGAGGCAACACGCAGACGCTTCTGCACGCCCCACCCACGGGTGGGCCGCCGTAGCGGCACACCCAGAGGCAAACGCAGGCCCTTCTGCACGCCCACCCACGGGTGGGCCGGCGGTGGCACACCCAGAGGCACACGCAGGCCCTTCTGCACGCCCACCCACGGGTGGGCCGGCCGCTAGCGGCACACCCAGAGGCAACCGCAGGCCCTTCTGCACGCCCACCCACGGGTGGGCCGGCCGCGGGCGGCACACCCAGAGGCAAACCGCAGGCTCTTCTGCACGCCCACCCACGGGTGGGCCGGCCGCGGGCGGCACACCCAGAGGCAAACGCAGACAGTTCTGCACGCTCCCACCCACGGGTGGGCCGGCCGCTGGCTGCACAACCCAGAGGCAACCGCAGGCCCTTCTGCACGCCCACCCACGGGTGGGCCGGCCGCGGGCGGCACACCCAGAGCCACACGCAAACAGTTCTGCACGCCCACCCACGGGTGGGCCGCCCGCTGGGCTGCACACCCAGAGGCAACCGCAGGGCCCTTCTGCACGCCCCACCCACTGGTGGGCCGACCGTGGCGGCACACCCAGAGGCAACACGCAGGCCCTTCTGCACGCCCACCCACGGGTGGGCCGCCGCGGGAGGCACACCCAGAGGCAACACGCAGACAGTTCTGCACGCCCACCCACGGGTGGGCCGCCGTGCGCACACCCAGAGGCAACACGCAGACCGTTCTGCACGCCCACCCACGGGTGGGCTGGTCGCTAGCGCCAACCCAGAGGAAACCGCAGGCCCTTCTGCACGCCCACCCACGGGTGGGCCGGCCGTGGCTGCACACCCAGAGGCAAACGCAAGCACTTCTGCACGCTCCACCCACGGGTGGGCCGGCCGTGCGCACACCCAGAGGCACACGCAAACCCGTTCTGCACGCCCACCCACGGGTGGGCTGGTCGCTAGGGCCACACCCAGAGGCAAACGCAGGCCCTTCTGCACGCCCACCCACGGGTAGGCCGGCCGTGGCGGCACACCCAGAGGCAAACGCAAGCCCTTCTGCACGCCCCACCCATCGGGTGGGCCGGCCGCGGGCGGCACACCCAGAGGCAAACGCAAAGCCCTTCTGCACGCTCCACCCACGGGTGGGCCGCCGTAGCGGCACACCCAGAGGCAACACGCAGACACTTCTGCACGCCCACCCACGGTGGGCCGGGCCGTGGCGGCACACCCAGAGGCAAACGCAGGCCCTTCTGCACGCCCACCCACGGGTGGGCCTGCCGTGGCGGCACACCCAGGGGAAACAGCAGGCCCTTCTGCACGCTCCCACCCACGGGTGGGCCGGGCCGTGGCGGCACACCCAGAGGCACACGCAAACAGTTCTGCATGCCCACCCACGGGTGGGCCGCCGTAGCGGCACACCCAGAGGCACACGCAAACAGTTCTGCACGCCCACCCACGGGTAAGCTGGTCGCTAGGGCCAACCCAGAAGAAAATGCAGGCTCTTCTGCACGCTTCACCCACGGGTGGGCTGGCCGTGGCTGCACACCCAGAGGCAAACGCAGGGCCTTCTGCACACTCACTCAACGAGTGTGCCGGGCCGTGGCGGCACACCCAGGGGAAAAATGCAGGCCCTACTGCACGCCCACCCACGGGTGGGCCGCCGTGGCGGCACACCCAGAGCCACACGCAAACAGTTCTGCACGCCCACCCACGGGTGGGCCGGCCGCGGGCGACACACCCAGAGGCACACGCAGACAGTTCTGCACGCCCACCCTACGGGTGGGTTGGTCGCTGCGCCAACCCAGAGGCAAACCGCAGGCTCTTCTGCACGCCCACCCACGGGTGGGCCGGGCCCGTGAGGCACACCCAGAGGCACACGCGAAACAGTTGTGCACGCCCACCCACGGGTGGGCCCGCCGTGGCAACACACCCAGAGGCAACCGCGAAACCCTTCTGCACGCCACTCCACGAGTGGGCCGGCCGCGGGCGCACACCCAAAGGCAACAGCAGGCCCTTCTGCACGCCCACCCACGGGTAGGCCGGGCCGTGGCGGCACACTCAGAGGCTAACGCAAAACCCTTCTGCACGCCCACCCACGGGTGGGCCGGGCCGCGGGCGCACACTCAGAGGCAACCGCAGGCCCTTCTGCACGCCCACACACGGGTGGCCCTACCGTGGCGCACACCCAGGGGAAAAGCAGGCCCTTCTGCACGCTCCACCCACGGGTGGGCCGCCGCGGGCGGCACACCCAGAGGCAACCGCGAAACAGTTCTGCACGCCCACCCACGGGTGGGCCGGCCGCGGGCGCACACCCAGAGGCACACGCGAAACAGTTCTGCACGCCCACCCACGGGTAAGCTGGTCGCTATGCCAACCCAGAAGAAACTGCAGGCTCTTTCTGCACGCCCACCCACGGGTGGGCTGGCCGTGGCTGCACATCCAGAGGCAAACCGCAGGGCCTTCTGCACACCCACCAACGGGTGGGCCGGGCCGTGGCGCACACCCAGGGGAAAAATGCAGGTCCTTCTGCACGCCCACCCACGGGTGGGCCCGGCCCGTGGCGGCACAACCAGGGGCAACCGCAGGCCCTTCTGCACGCCCACCCACGGGTGGGCCGCCGCGGGCGGCACACCCAGAGGCACACGCAAACAGTTCTGCACGCCCACCCACGGGTAAGCTGGTCGCTAGGGCACAACCCAGAAGCAACTGCAGGCTCTTCTGCACGCCCACCCACGGGTGGGCTGGCCGTGGCTGCACACCCAGAGGCAACCGCAGGCCCTTCTGCACGCTCCACACACGGGTGGGCCGGCCATGGCTGCACACCCAGGGGCAAACGCAGGCCCTTCTGCACGCCTCACCCACGGGTGGGCCGGCCGCGGGCGGCACACCCAGAGGCAACACGCAAACAGTTCTGCACGCCCACCCACGGGTGGGCCGGCCGTGGCGGCACACCCAGAGGCACACGCAAACCGTTCTGCACGCCCACCCACGGGTGGGCTGGTCGCTAGGGCACAACCCAGAGGCAACCGCAGGCCCTTCTGCACGCTCCACCCACGGGTGGGCCGGCCGTGGCGCACACCCAGAGGCAAACGCAGGCCCTTCTGCACGCCCACCCACGGGTGGGCCGGCCGTGGCGGCACACCCAGAGGCAAACGCAGGCCCTTCTGCACGCCTCACCCACGGGTGGGCCGCCGCAGGGCGCACACCCAGAGGCAAACGCAGGCCCTTCTGCACGCTTCACCCACGGGTGGGCCGGGCCCGCGGGCGGCACACCCAGAGGCACACGCAAACAGTTCTGCACGCCCACCCACGGGTGGGCCGGCCGTGGCGGCACACCCAGAGGCAACCGCAGGCCCTTCTGCACGCCCACCCACGGGTGGGCCGGCCGTGGCGGCACACCCAGAGGCAAACGCAGGCCCTTCTGCACGCCCACCCACGGGTGGGCCGGCCGTGGCGGCACACCCAGAGGCACACGCAAACAGTTCTGCACGCCCACCCACGGGTGGGCCGGCCGTGGCGGCACACCCAGAGGCACACGCAAACAGTTCTGCACGCCCACCCACGGGTAAGCTGGTCGTTGCGTCAACCCAGAAGAAACTGCAGGCCCTTCTGCACGCCCACCCACGGGTGGGCTGGCCGTGGCTGCACACCCAGAGGCAAACGCAGGGCCCTTCTGCACACCCTACTCAACGAGTGGGCCGCCGTGGCGGCACACCCAGAGGCAACAGCAGGCCCTTCTGCACGCCCACCCACGGGTGGGCCGGCCGTGGCGGCACACCCAGAGGCACACGCAAACAGTTCTGCACGCCCACCCACGGGTGGGCCGGCCGTGGCGGCACACCCAGAGGCACACGCAAACAGTTCTGCACGCCCACCCACGGGTGGGTTGGTCGTTGCGTCAACCCAGAGGCAACCGCAGGCCCTTCTGCACGCCCACCCACGGGTGGGCCGGCCGTGGCGGCACACCCAGAGGCACACGCAAGACAGTTCTGCACGCCCACCCACGGGTGGGCCCGCCGTGGCAACACACCCAGAGGCAACCGCAAACCCTTCTGCACGCCCACCCACGAGTGGGCCGGCCGTGGCGGCACACCCAGAGGCAACAGCAGGCCCTTCTGCACGCCCACCCACGGGTAGGCCGGCCGTGGCGGCACACTCAGAGGCTAACGCAAACCCTTCTGCACGCCCACCCACGGGTGGGCCGGCCGTGGCGGCACACCCAGAGGCAACCGCAGGCCCTTCTGCACGCCCACACACGGGTGGGCCCTACCGCGGGCGGCACACCCAGGGGAAAAGCAGGCCCTTCTGCACGCCCACCCACGGGTGGGCCGGGCCGTGGCGGCACACCCAGAGGCAACCGCGAGACAGTTCTGCACGCCCACCCACGGGTGGGCCGGGCCGCGGGCGGCACACCCAGAGGCACACGCAAACAGTTCTGCACGCCCACCCACGGGTAAGCTGGTCGCTAGGGCCACACCCAGAAGAAACTGCAGGCTCTTCTGCACGCCCACCCACGGGTAGGGCCGCCGTGGCTGCACACCCAGAGGCAACACGCAGGCCCGTTCTGCACGCCCACCCACGGGTGGGCCGGCCGTGGCGGCACACCCAGAGGCAACCGCAGGCCCTTCTGCACGCCCACCCACGGGTGGGCCGGCCGTGGCGGCACACCCAGAGGGCAACCGCAGGCCCTTCTGCACGCCCACCCACGGGTGGGCCGGCCGTGGCGCACACCCAGAGGCAAACGCAGACCCTTCTGCACGCCCACCCACGGGTGGGCCGGCCGTGGCGGCACACCCAGAGGCAACCGCAGGCCCTTCTGCACGCCCACCCACGGGTGGGCCGGCCGTGGCGCACACCCAGAGGCAAACGCAGGCCCTTCTGCACGCCCCACCCACGGGTGGGCCGGGCCGTGGCGCACACCCAGAGGCACACGCAAACAGTTCTGCACGCCCACCCACGGGTGGGTTGGCCGCATGGCACAACCCAGAGGCAACCGCAGGCCCTTCTGCACGCCCACCCACGGGTGGGCCGGCCGTGGCGGCACACCCAGAGGCAAACGCAAACCCTTCTGCACGCCCACCCACGGGTGGGCCGGCCGTGGCGCACACCCAGAGGCAAACGCGAAAGCCCTTCTGCACGCCCACCCACGGGTGGGCCGGCCGTGGCGGCACACCCAGAGGCAAACCGCAGGCCCTTCTGCACGCCCACCCACGGGTGGGCCTGCCGTGGCGGCACACCCAGAGGCAAACGCAGGCCCTTCTGCACGCCCACCCACGGGTGGGCCGGCCGTGGCGGCACACCCAGAGGCACACGCAAACAGTTCTGCACGCCCACCCACGGGTGGGCCGGCCGTATGCGCACACCCAGAGGCACACGCAAACAGTTCTGCACGCCCACCCACGGGTAAGCTGGTCGCTAGGGCCAACCCAGAGGAAAACTGCAGGCCCTTTCTGCACGCCCACCCACGGGTGGGCTGGCCGTGGCTGCACACCCAGAGGCAAACCGCAGGGCCCTTCTGCACACCCACCCAACGGGTGGGCCGGCCGTGGCGCACACCCAGAGGCAAACGCAGGCCCTTCTGCACGCCCACCCACGGGTGGGCCGGCCGTGGGCGCACACCCAGAGGCAACACGCAGGCACTTCTGCACGCCTCACCCACGGGTGGGCCGGGCCGTGGCGACACACCCAGAGGCACACGCAAACAGTTCTGCACGCCCACCCACGGGTGGGCTGGTCGCTAGGGCGCACACCCAGAGGCAACCGCAGGCCCTTCTGCACGCCCACCCACGGGTGGGCCGGCCGTGGCGGCACACCCAGAGGCACACGCAGACAGTTCTGCACGCCCACCCACGGGTGGGCCGGCCGTGGCGGCACACCCAGAGGCAACCGCAGACCCTTCTGCACGCCCACCCACGGGTGGGCCGGCCGTGGCGGCACACCCAGAGGCAACCGCAGGCCCTTCTGCACGCCCACCCACGGGTGGGCCGGCCGTGGCGGCACACCCAGAGGCAACACGCAGACCCTTCTGCACGCCCACCCACGGGTGGGCCGGCCGTGGCTGCACACCCAGAGGCAACCGCAGGCCCTTCTGCACGCCCACCCACGGGTGGGCCGGCCGTGGCGGCACACCCAGAGGCAAACGCAGGCCCTTCTGCACGCCCACCCACGGGTGGGCCGGCCGTGGCGGCACACCCAGAGGCACACGCAAACAGTTCTGCACGCCCACCCACGGGTGGGCCGGCCGTGGCGGCACACCCAGAGGCACACGCAAACAGTTCTGCACGCCCACCCACGGGTAGGGCTGGTCGCTAGGGCACAACCCAGAGGAAACCGCAGGCTCTTCTGCACGCCCCACCCACGGGTGGGCCGGGCCGTGGCGGCACACCCAGAGGCAACCGCAGGCCCTTCTGCACGCCCACCCACGGGTGGGCCGGGCCGTGGCGGCACACCCAGAGGCAACACGCAGGCCCTTCTGCACGCCCACCCACGGGTGGGCCGGGCCGCAGGGCGCACACCCAGAGGCAACCGCAGGCCCTTCTGCACGCCTCACCCACGGGTGGGCCGGCCGTGGCGCACACCCAGAGGCAACACGCAAACACTTCTGCACGCCCACCCACGGGTGGGCCGGGCCCGCGATGCACACCCAGAGGCAACACGCAGGCCCTTCTGCACGCCCACCCACGGGTGAGCCGCCGTGGCGGCACACCCAGAGGCAACACGCAGACACTTCTGCACGCCCACCCACGGGTGGGCCGGGCCGCTGGGCGGCACACCCAGAGGCAACGCAGGCTCTTCTGCACGCTCACCCACGGGTGGGCCGCCGTGGCGGCACACCCAGAGGCAAACGCAGGCCCTTCTGCACGCCCACCCACGGGTGGGCCGGGCCGTGGCTGCACACCCAGAGGCAACACGCAGGCCCTTCTGCACGCCCACCCACGGGTGGGCCGGGCCGCAGGGCGGCACACCCAGAGGCACACGCAAACAGTTCTGCACGCCCTACCCACGGGTGGGCCGGCCCGCTGCTGCACACCCAGAGGCAACCGCAGGGCCCTTCTGCACGCCCACCCACTGGGTGGGCCGGCCGCAGCGCACACCCAGAGGCAACCGCAGAGCCCTTCTGCACGCCCACCCACGGGTGGGCCGGGCCGTGGCGGCACACCCAGAGGCACACCGCGAAAGCACTTCTGCACGCCCACCCACGGGTGGGCCGGGCCGTGGCGGCACACCCAGAGGCAAACGCAGGCCCTTCTGCACGCCCACCCACGGGTGGGCCGGCCGGGGCGGCACACCCAGAGGCAACCGCAGGCCCTTCTGCACGCCCACCCACGGGTGGGCCGGCCGTGGCGGCACACCCAGAGGCAAACGCAGGCCCTTCTGCACGCCCACCCACGGGTGGGCCGGCCGTGGCGGCACACCCAGAGGCAACACGCAGACCCTTCTGCACGCCCACCCACGGGTGGGCCGGCCGTGGCGGCACACCCAGAGGCAAACGCAGGCCCTTCTGCACGCCCACCCACGGGTGGGCCGGCCGTGGCGGCACACCCAGAGGCAACCGCAGGCCCTTCTGCACGCCCACCCACGGGTGGGCCGGCCGTGGCGGCACACCCAGAGGCACACGCAAAACAGTTCTGCACGCCCACCCACGGGTGGGCCGGCCGTGGCGCACACCCAGAGGCAACCGCAGGCCCTTCTGCACGCCCACCCACGGGTGGGCCGGCCGTGGCGGCACACCCAGAGGCAACACGCAAACAGCTTCTGCACGCCCCACCCACGGGTGGGCCGCCGTGGCGGCACACCCAGAGGCACACGCAAACAGTTCTGCACGCCCACCCACGGGTGGGCTGGTCGCTAGGGCACAACCCAGAGGAAACCGCAGGCCCTTCTGCACGCTCACCCACGGGTGGGCCGGCCGCGGGCGGCACACCCAGAGGCAAACGCAGGCCCTTCTGCACGCCCACCCACGGGTGGGCCGGGCCCGTGGCGCACACCCAGAGGCAACCGCAGGCCCTTCTGCACGCTCACCCACGGGTGGGCCGGCCGTGGCGCACACCCAGAGGCAACACGCAGGGACCCTTCTGCACGCCCACCCACGGGTGGGCCGGGCCGTGGCGGCACACCCAGAGGCACACGCGAAACAGTTCTGCACGCCCACCCACGGGTGGGCCGGGCCGTAGCGGCACACCCAGAGGCAACCGCAGGGCTCTTCTGCACGCCCCACCCACGGGTGGGCCGGCCGTAGCGGCACACCCAGAGGCAACCGCAGGCCCTTCTGCACGCTCACCCACGGGTGGGCCGGGCCGTAGCGCACACCCAGAGGCAACACGCAGACAGTTCTGCACGCCCACCCACGGGTGGGCCGGCCGCTGGGCGCACACCCAGAGGCAACCGCAGACCCTTCTGCACGCCCACCCACGGGTGGGCCGGGCCCGTGGCGGCACACCCAGAGGCAACCGCAGGGCCCTTCTGCACGCCCACCCACGGGTGGGCCGCCCGTGGGCGCACACCCAGAGGCAAACGCAGGCTCTTCTGCACGCCCACCCACGGGTGGGCCGGTCCCGTGGCTGCACAACCCAGAGGGCAACCGCAGGCCCTTCTGCACGCCCCACCCACGGGTGAGCCGGGCCCGTGGCGGCACACCCAGAGGCACACGCAAACAGTTCTGCACGCCCACCCACGGGTAGGGCCGGCCGCTGCGGCACACCCAGAGGCAACTGCAGGGCCCTTCTGCACGCCCCACCCACTGGTGGGCCGACCGTGGCGGCACACCCAGAGGCAACCGCAGGCCCTTCTGCACGCCCACCCACGGGTGGGCCGGCCGTGGCGGCACACCCAGAGGCACACGCAAACAGTTCTGCACGCCCACCCACGGGTGGGCCGGCCGCGGGCGCACACCCAGAGGCACACGCAGAAACCGTTCTGCACGCCCACCCACGGGTGGGCTGGTCGCTAGCGCACAACCCAGAGGAAACCGCAGGCCCTTCTGCACGCCCACCCACGGGTGGGCCGGGCCGTGGCTGCACACCCAGAGGCAACACGCAGACACTTCTGCACGCCCACCCACGGGTGGGCCGGCCGCGGGCTGCACACCCAGAGGCAACACGCAGAACCCTTCTGCACGCCCACCCACGGGTGGGCCGGCCGCTGGGCGGCACACCCAGAGGCAAACCGCAGGCCCTTCTGCACGCCCACCCACGGGTGGGCCGGCCGTGGCGGCACACCCAGAGGCAAACGCAAAGCACTTCTGCACGCCCACCCACGGGTGGGCCGCCGTGGCGCACACCCAGAGGCAACACGCAAACCCTTCTGCACGCCCACCCACGGGTGGGCCGGGCCCGTGGCGCACACCCAGAGGCAACCGCAGGCCCTTCTGCACGCCCACCCACGGGTGGGCCGGCCCTAGCGGCACACCCAGAGGCAACCGCAGGCCCTTCTGCACGCCCACCCACGGGTGGGCCGGCCGTGGCGGCACACCCAGAGGCACACGCAAACCCTTCTGCACGCCCACCCACGGGTGGGCCGGCCGTGGCGGCACACCCAGAGGCAACACGCAGGCCCTTCTGCACGCCCACCCACGGGTGGGCCGGCCGTGGCGGCACACCCAGAGGCAAACGCAGGCCCTTCTGCACGCCCACCCACGGGTGGGCCGGCCGTGGCGGCACACCCAGAGGCACACGCAAACAGTTCTGCACGCCCACCCACGGGTGGGCCGGCCGTGGCGCACACCCAGAGGCACACGCAAACAGTTCTGCACGCCCACCCACGGGTAAGCTGGTCGTTGCGTCAACCCAGAAGAAAATGCAGGCCCTTCTGCACGCCCACCCACGGGTGGGCTGGCCGTGGCTGCACACCCAGAGGCAAACGCAGGGCCTTCTGCACACCCACCAACGAGTGTGCCGGCCGTGGCGGCACACCCAGGGGAAAATGCAGGCCCTACTGCACGCCCACCCACGGGTGGGCCGGCCGTGGCGGCACACCCAGAGCCACACGCAAACAGTTCTGCACGCCCACCCACGGGTGGGCCGGCCGTGGCGACACACCCAGAGGCACACGCAAACAGTTCTGCACGCCCACCTACGGGTGGGTTGGTCGTTGCGTCAACCCAGAGGCAACCGCAGGCCCTTCTGCACGCCCACCCACGGGTGGGCCGGCCGTGGAGGCACACCCAGAGGCACACGCAAACAGTTGTGCACGCCCACCCACGGGTGGGCCCGCCGTGGCAACACACCCAGAGGCAACCGCAAACCCTTCTGCACGCTCACCCACGAGTGGGCCGGCCGTGGCGGCACACCCAAAGGCAACAGCAGGCCCTTCTGCACGCCCACCCACGTGTAGGCCGGCCGTGGCGGCACACTCAGAGGCTAACGCAAACCCTTCTGCACGCCCACCCACGGGTGGGCCGGCCGTGGCGGCACACTCAGAGGCAACCGCAGGCCCTTCTGCACGCCCCACACACGGGTGGGCCCTACCGTGGCGGCACACCCAGGGGAAAAGCAGGCCCTTCTGCACGCTTCACCCACGGGTGGGCCGGCCGCGGCGGCACACCCAGAGGCAACCGCAAACAGTTCTGCACGCCCACCCACGGGTGGGCCGGCCGTGGCGGCACACCCAGAGGCACACGCAAACAGTTCTGCACGCCCACCCACGGGTAAGCTGGTCGTTGCGTCAACCCAGAAGAAACTGCAGGCCCTTCTGCACGCCCACCCACGGGTGGGCTGGCCGTGGCTGCACATCCAGAGGCAACCGCAGGGCCTTCTGCACACCCACCAACGGGTGGGCCGGCCGTGGCGGCACACCCAGGGGAAAATGCAGGCCCTTCTGCACGCCCACCCACGGGTGGGCCCGCCGTGGCGGCACAACCCAGGGGCAACCGCAGGCCCTTCTGCACGCCCACCCACGGGTGGGCCGGCCGTGGCGGCACACCCAGAGGCACACGCAAACAGTTCTGCACGCCCACCCACGGGTAAGCTGGTCGTTGCGTCAACCCAGAAGAAAATGCAGGCCCTTCTGCACGCCCACCCACGGGTGGGCCGGCCGTGGCTGCACACCCAGAGGCAACCGCAGGCCCTTCTGCACGCCCACCCACGGGTGGGCCGGCCGTGGCGCACACCCAGAGGCAAACGCAGGCCCTTCTGCACGCCCACCCACGGGTGGGCCGGCCGTGGCGGCACACCCAGAGGCAACACGCAAACAGTTCTGCACGCCCACCCACGGGTGGGCCGGCCGTGGCGGCACACCCAGAGGCACACGCAAACAGTTCTGCACGCCCACCCACGGGTGGGCTGGTCGCTAGGGCCAACCCAGAGGAAACCGCAGGCTCTTCTGCACGCCCACCCACGGGTGGGCCGGCCGTGGGCGGCACACCCAGAGGCAACACGCAGACCCTTCTGCACGCCTCACCCACGGGTGGGCCGCCGCGGGCGCACACCCAGAGGCAACACGCAGACCCTTCTGCACGCCCACCCACGGGTGGGCCGCCGTAGCGCACACCCAGAGGCAACACGCAGGCCCTTCTGCACGCCCACCCACGGGTGGGCCGGCCGCGGGCGGCACACCCAGAGGCAACACGCAAACCGTTCTGCACGCCCACCCACGGGTGGGCCGGGCCGTGGCGGCACACCCAGAGGCAACCGCGAGGCCCTTCTGCACGCCCCACCCACGGGTGGGCCGGCCGTGGCGCACACCCAGAGGCAAACGCGAGGCCCTTCTGCACGCCTCACCCACGGGTGGGCCGGGCCGTGGCGGCACACCCAGAGGCAAACGCAGACAGTTCTGCACGCTTCACCCACGGGTGGGCCGGCCGTGGCGGCACACCCAGAGGCACACGCAAACAGTTCTGCACGCCCACCCACGGGTAAGCTGGTCGCTAGCGCCAACCCAGAAGAAAATGCAGGCCCTTCTGCACGCCCACCCACGGGTGGGCTGGCCGTGGCTGCACACCCAGAGGCAACCGCAGGCCCTTCTGCACGCCCACCCACGGGTGGGCCGCCGTGCGGCACACCCAGAGGGAAAAATGCAGGCCCTTCTGCACGCCCACCCACGGTGGGCCGCCGTGGCGCACACCCAGAGGCACACGCAGACCGTTCTGCACGCCCACCCACGGGTGGGCCGGGCCGTAGGGCGCACACCCAGAGGCACACGCAAACAGTTCTGCACGCCCACCCACGGGTGGGCTGGTCGCTGGGCACAACCCAGAGGCAAACCGCAGGCCCTTCTGCACGCTCACCCACGGGTGGGCCGGGCCGTGGCGGCACACCCAGAGGCACACGCGAAACAGTTCTGCACGCCCACCCACGGGTGGGCCCGGCCGTGGCAACACACCCAGAGGCAACACGCAGAGCCCCTTCTGCACGCTCACCCACGGGTGGGCCGCCGTGGCGGCACACCCAGAGGCAACCGCAGGCCCTTCTGCACGCCCACCCACGGGTAGGGCCGCCGCATGCACACCCAGAGGCAACGCAAACCCTTCTGCACGCCCACCCACGGGTGGGCCGGCCGTGGCGGCACACCCAGAGGCAACCGCAGGCCCTTCTGCACGCCCACCCACGGGTGGGCCGGCCGCGGCGGCACACCCAGGGGCAAACGCAGGCCCTTCTGCACGCCCACCCACGGGTGGGCCGGGCCGTGGCGCACACCCAGAGGCAACACGCAAACAGTTCTGCACGCCCACCCACGGGTGGGCCGGGCCGCGGGCGGCACACCCAGAGGCACACGCGAAACAGTTCTGCACGCCCACCCACGGGTAGGGCTGGTCGCTAGGCCAACCCAGAGGAAACCGCAGGCTCTTTCTGCACGCCCACCCACGGGTGGGCCGGCCGCGGGCTGCACACCCAGAGGCAACCGCAGGGCCCTTCTGCACGCCCACCCACGGGTGGGCCGCCGTGGCGGCACACCCAGAGGCAAACACGCAGGCCCTTCTGCACGCCCACCCACGGGTGGGCCGGCCGTGGCGGCACACCCAGAGGCAACACGCAGGCCCTTCTGCACGCTCCACCCACGGGTGGGCCGGGCCGTGGCGCACACCCAGAGGCACACGCAAACAGTTCTGCACGCCCACCCACGGGTGAGCCGGCCGCTGGGCGCACACCCAGAGGCAAACGCAGGCCCTTCTGCACGCCCACCCACGGGTGGGCTGGCCGTGGCTGCACACCCAGAGGCAACCGCAGGCCCTTCTGCACGCCCACCCACGGGTGGGCCGGCCGTGGCGGCACACCCAGAGGCAAACGCAGGCCCTTCTGCACGCCCACCCACGGGTGGGCCGGCCGTGGCGGCACACCCAGAGGCAACACGCAAACAGTTCTGCACGCCCACCCACGGGTGGGCCGGCCGTGGCGGCACACCCAGAGGCACACGCAAACAGTTCTGCACGCCCACCCACGGGTAAGCTGGTCGTTGCGTCAACCCAGAAGAAACTGCAGGCCCTTCTGCACGCCTCACCCACGGGTGGGCCGCCGTGGCTGCACACCCAGAGGCAACCGCAGGGCCCTTCTGCACGCTCCACCCACGGGTGGGCCGGCCGCGGGCGCACACCCAGGGGCAAAATGCAGGCCCTTCTGCACGCCCACCCACGGGTGGGCCGGGCCGCGGGCGGCACACCCAGAGGCAACACGCGAGACAGTTCTGCACGCTCACCCACGGGTGGGCCGCCGTGGCGGCACACCCAGAGGCACACGCAAACAGTTCTGCACGCCCACCCTACGGGTGGGCTGGTCGCTAGGGCCAACCCAGAGGAAACCGCAGGCCCTTCTGCACGCCCACCCACGGGTGGGCCCGCCGTGGCGGCACACCCAGGGGCAACCGCAGGCCCTTCTGCACGCCCACCCACGGGTGGGCCGGCCGTGGCGGCACACCCAGAGGCACACGCAAACAGTTCTGCACGCCCACCCACGGGTGGGCCGGGCCCGCGGGCGGCACACCCAGAGGCAAACGCAGGCCCTTCTGCACGCCCACCCACGGGTAGGGCTGGCCGCTGGGCGCACACCCAGAGGCAACCGCAAGCCCTTCTGCACGCCCACCCACGGGTGGGCCGGGCCGTGGCGGCACACCCAGAGGCAAACGCGAAAGCCCTTCTGCACGCTCACCCACGGGTGGGCCGGCCCGTGGCGCACACCCAGAGGCAAACGCAGGCCCTTCTGCACGCCCACCCACGGGTGGGCCGGCCGTGGCGGCACACCCAGAGGCACACGCAAAGCAGTTCTGCACGCCCACCCACGGGTGAGCTGGTCGCTAGGGCCAACCCAGAGGCAAACGCAGGCTCTTCTGCACGCCCACCCACGGGTGGGCCGGCCGTGGCAGCACACCCAGAGGCAACACGCAGGCCCGTTCTGCACGCCCACCCACGGGTGGGCCGGCCGTGGCAGCACACCCAGAGGCAACACGCGAAAGCTCTTCTGCACGCCCACCCACGGGTGGGCCGGGCCGCTGGGCGGCACACCCAGAGGCAAACGCAGACCCTTCTGCACGCCCACCCACGGGTGGGCTGGCCGTGGCGCACACCCAGAGGCAAACCGCAGGCCCTTCTGCACGCTCCACACACGGGTGGGCCTGCCGTGGCGCACACCCAGGGGCAAACGCAGGCCCTTCTGCACGCCCCACCCACGGGTGGGCCGGCCGTGGCGCACACCCAGAGGCACACGCAAACAGTTCTGCACGCCCACCCACGGGTGGGCCGGCCGTGGCGGCACACCCAGAGGCAAACGCAAACAGTTCTGCACGCCCACCCACGGGTAAGCTGGTCGCTAAGGCCAACCCAGAAGAAAACTGCAGGGCTCTTCTGCACGCCCACCCACGGGTGGGCCGGCCGTGGCGGCACACCCAGAGGCAACCGCAGGCCCTTCTGCACGCCACCCACGGGTGGGCCGGGCCGGGCGGCACACCCAGAGGCAAACGCAGGCCCTTCTGCACGCCCACCCACGGGTGGGCCGGGCCGTGGCGCACACCCAGAGGCAAACGCAGGCCCTTCTGCACGCCCACCCACGGGTGGGCCGGCCGTGGCGGCACACCCAGAGGCACACGCAAACAGTTCTGCACGCCCACCCACGGTTGGGCCGCCGTGGCGGCACACCCAGAGGCAACCGCAGGCCCTTCTGCACGCCCACCCACGGGTGGGCCGGCCGCAGGGCGCACACCCAGAGGCAACCGCAGGCCCTTCTGCACGCTCACCCACGGGTGGGCCGGCCGTGGCGGCACACCCAGAGGCAACACGCGAAGCCCTTCTGCACGCCCACCCACGGGTGGGCCGGGCCGTATGCACACCCAGAGGCACACGCAAACCGTTCTGCACGCCCACCCACGGGTAGGGCTGGTCGCTAGGGCGCACACCCAGAGGCAACCGCAGGCTCTTCTGCACGCCCCACCCACGGGTGGGCCGGGCCGTGGCGGCACACCCAGAGGCAAACGCAGGCCCTTCTGCACGCCCACCCACGGGTGGGCCGGCCGCGGGCGGCACACCCAGAGGCAACACGCAAACCGTTCTGCACGCCCACCCACGGGTGGGCTGGGCCGCGTGCACAACCCAGAGGCAAACCGCGAGGCCCTTCTGCACGCCCCACCCACGGGTGGGCCGGCCGTACGGCACACCCAGAGGCAACACGCAAACACTTCTGCACGCCCACCCACGGGTAGGGCCGGGCCGTGGCGGCACACCCAGAGGCAAACGCAGGCCCTTTCTGCACGCCCACCCACGGGTGGGCCGCCGTGGCGCACACCCAGAGGCAAACCGCGAGGCCCTTCTGCACGCTCCACCCACGGGTAGGGCCGCCGTGGCGGCACACCCAGAGGCAAACGCGAGGCCCTTCTGCACGCTCCCACCCACGGGTGGGCCGGGCCGTGGCGGCACACCCAGAGGCAACACGCAAACCGTTCTGCACGCCCACCCACGGGTGGGCCGGCCGTGGCGGCACACCCAGAGGCAACCGCAGGCCCTTCTGCACGCTCCACCCACGGGTGGGCCTGCCGTGGCGCACACCCAGAGGCAAACAGCAGGCTCTTCTGCACGCCTCACCCACGGGTGGGCCGGCCGTGAGCGGCACACCCAGAGGCACACGCAAACAGTTCTGCACGCCCACCCACGGGTGGGCCGGCCGTGGCGGCACACCCAGAGGCACACGCAAACAGTTCTGCACGCCTCACCCACGGGTAAGCTGGTCGCTAGGGCCAACCCAGAAGAAAATGCAGGCCCTTCTGCACGCCCACCCACGGGTGGGCTGGCCGCGGGCTGCACACCCAGAGGCAAACGCAGGGCCTTCTGCACACCCACTCAACGGTGTGCCGGCCGCGGGCGGCACACCCAGGGGAAAAATGCAGGCCCTACTGCACGCCCCACCCACGGGTGGGCCGCCGCGGGCGCACACCCAGAGCCACACGCGAAACAGTTCTGCACGCCCACCCACGGGTGGGCCGGCCGTGGCTGACACACCCAGAGGCACACGCAGACAGTTCTGCACGCCCACCCACGGGTGGGTTGGTCGCTATGCCAACCCAGAGGCAACCGCGAGGCCCTTCTGCACGCTCACCCACGGGTGGGCCGGGCCGTGGAGGCACACCCAGAGGCACACGCAGACAGTTGTGCACGCCCACCCACGGGTGGGCCCGCCGTGGCAACACACCCAGAGGCAACCGCGAAACCCTTCTGCACGCCACCCACGAGTGGGCCGGCCGCTGGGCGCACACCCAGAGGCAACAGCAGGCCCTTCTGCACGCCCACCCACGCGGTAGGCCGCCGTGGCGGCACACCCAGAGGCTAACGCAAACCCTTCTGCACGCCCACCCACGGGTGGGCCGGCCGTGGCGCACACTCCAGAGGCAACCGCAGGCCCTTCTGCACGCCCACACACGGGTGGGCCCTACCGTGGCGTGCACACCCAGGGGAAAAGCAGGCCCTTCTGCACGCTTCACCCACGGGTGGGCCGCCCGCAGCGCACACCCAGAGGCAAACACGCAAACAGTTCTGCACGCCCACCCACGGGTGGGCCGCCGCGGGCGCACACCCAGAGGCACACGCAAACAGTTCTGCACGCCCACCCACGGGTAAGCTGGTCGCTAGGGCCAACCCAGAAGAAAACTGCAGGCTCTTTCTGCACGCTCCACCCACGGGTGGGCTGGCCGTGGCTGCACATCCAGAGGCAACCGCGAGGCCCTTCTGCACGCCCACCCACGGGTGGGCCGCCGTGGCGCACACCCAGAGGCAAACGCAGGCTCTTCTGCACGCTTCACCCACGGTGGGCCGCCGTGAGCGCACACCCAGAGGCAACCGCAGGCCCTTCTGCACGCCCACCCACGGGTGGGCCGGGCCGTGGCTGCACACCCAGAGGCACACGCAGACAGTTCTGCACGCCCACCCACGGGTGGGCTGGTCGCTGGGCGGCACACCCAGAGGCAACACGCAGACCGTTCTGCACGCCCACCCACGGGTGGGCTGGCCGCTGGCTGCACACCCAGAGGCAAACCCGCAGGGCCCTTCTGCACGCCCACCCACGGGTGGGCCGGCCCGTGGCGGCACACCCAGAGGCAAACGCAGGCCCTTTCTGCACGCCCACCCACGGGTGGGCCGCCGTGGCAGCACACCCAGAGGCAAACCGCGAGGCACTTCTGCACGCCCACCCACGGGTGGGCCGGCCGCGGTGCACACCCAGAGGCACACGCGAAACAGTTCTGCACGCCCACCCACGGGTGGGTCTGGTCGCTAGCACAACCCAGAGGCAACCGCAGGCCCTTCTGCACGCCCACCCACGGGTGGGCCGGCCGTGGCTGCACACCCAGAGGCAAACGCGAGACCCTTCTGCACGCTCCACCCACGGGTGGGCCGGGCCCGTGGCGGCACACCCAGAGGCAACACGCAAGCCCTTCTGCACGCCCACCCACGGGTGGGCCGCCGCGGGCGCACACCCAGAGGCAACACGCAGACCCTTCTGCACGCCCACCCACGGGTGGGCCGGCCGTGGCGGCACACCCAGAGGCACACGCAAACAGTTCTGCACGCCCACCCACGGGTGGGCTGGTCGTAGGGCAGCACACCCAGAGGCAACCGCAGGCCCTTTCTGCACGCTCCCACCCACGGGTGGGCCGGCCGCAGGGCGGCACACCCAGAGGCAAACGCAGGCCCTTCTGCACGCCCACCCACGGGTGGGCCGGCCGTGGCGCACACCCAGAGGCAACCGCAAACCCTTCTGCACGCCCACCCACGGGTGGGTCGGGCCGTATGCACACCCAGAGGCACACGCAGACCGTTCTGCACGCCCACCCACGGGTAAGCTGGTCGCTATGCCAACCCAGAAGAAAATGCAGGCTCTTCTGCACGCCCACCCACGGGTGGGCTGGCCGTGGCTGCACACCCAGAGGCAAACGCAGGGCCCTTCTGCACACTCCACCCACGAGTGTGCCGCCGTGGCGCACACCCAGAGGGAAAATGCAGGCCCTACTGCACGCCTCACCCACGGGTGGGCCGGCCGTGGCGCACACCCAGAGCCACACGCGAAACAGTTCTGCACGCCCACCCACGGGTGGGCCGCCGTGGGCGACACACCCAGAGGCACACGCAGACAGTTCTGCACGCCCACCCACGGGTGGGCTGGTCGCGGGCGCCACACCCAGAGGCAAACCGCAGGCTCTTCTGCACGCCCACCCACGGGTGGGCCGGCCGTGAGCGCACACCCAGAGGCAACCGCGAGGCCCGTTTCTGCACGCCCACCCACGGGTGGGCCCGCCGTGGCAACACACCCAGAGGCAACCGCGAAACCCTTCTGCACGCCACTCCACGAGTGGGCCGGCCGTGGCGGCACACCCAGAGGCAACAGCAGGCCCCTTCTGCACGCCCACCCACGCGTAGGGCCGGCCGCGGCGGCACACTCCAGAGGCTAACGCAAACCCTTCTGCACGCCCCACCCACGGGTAGGGCCGCCGTGGCGGCACACTCAGAGGCAACCGCAGGCCCTTCTGCACGCCCACACACGGGTGGCCCTACCGTAGCGGCACACCCAGGGGGCAAACGCAGGCCCTTCTGCACGCTTCCACCCACGGGTGGGTCGGCCGCGCGGCACACCCAGAGGCAAACCGCGAAACAGTTCTGCACGCCCACCCACGGGTGGGCCGGGCCGTGGGCGGCACACCCAGAGGCACACGCAAACAGTTCTGCACGCCCACCCACGGGTAAGCTGGTCGCTAAGGCCAACCCAGAAGAAACTGCAGGTTCTTTCTGCACGCCCACCCACGGGTGGGCTGGCCGTGGCTGCACATCCAGAGGCAACCGCAGGGCCTTCTGCACACTCCACCAACGGGTGGGCCGGGCCGTGGCGGCACACCCAGGGGAAAAATGCAGGTCTCTACTGCACGCCCACCCACGGGTGGGCCCGGGCCGTGGTGGCACAACCCAGGGGCAACCGCAGGCCCTTCTGCATCGCCCACTCCACGGGTGGGCCGGGCCGTGGCGCACACCCAGAGGCACACGCAGAACAGTTCTGCACGCCCACCCACGGTGAGCTGGTCGCTAGGGCCAACCCAGAAGAAAACGCAGGCTCTTCTGCACGCCCACCCACGGGTGGGCTGGCCGCGGGCTGCACACCCAGAGGCAACCGCAGGCCCTTCTGCACGCTCACACACGGGTGGGCCTGCCGTGGCGGCACACCCAGGGGCAAACGCAGGCCCTTCTGCACGCCCACCCACGGGTGGGCCGGCCGTGCGGCACACCCAGAGGCACACCGCAAACAGTTCTGCACGCCCACCCACGGGTGGGCCGGGCCGTGCTGCACACCCAGAGGCACACGCAAACAGTTCTGCACGCCCACCCACGGGTAAGCTGGTCGCTAGGGCCAACCCAGAGGAAACCGCAGGTCTTTCTGCACGCCCACCCACGGGTGGGCTGGCCGTGGCTGCACACCCAGAGGCAAACCGCAGGCCCTTCTGCACGCCCACCCACGGGTGGG